>JANJGN010000006.1:3419975-3477475 GCA_026770705.1 Isurus oxyrinchus | reverse complement strand
TAGAATAATGGTGACGATTATACAGAAATTATAGAGAAATTATGTGGCTCATTAGAACAAAGAAGGTGAGAAGGTTTGATAGACCTCTTCGAAATGATAAGAGGTTTATTATGTGTCACATCTAGCAGCTGAGAATACTAAAAGATCTGCCAGTGCATGAAAGTTCCTAATCTGAGATAGCCTCAAACAGCTGAGACATTGTCAGCTGATTAACTGTTTTCTCCTTGTTCCTAATCCCCAGGATAAATTTAAGTACATCCGATCAGAAATACAAGAGATTATTTAGTCAGCCAATTGGATGCAACATATATTAATGTAACTGACTTGATAATTTAGAAACATCAGAACCATTAATGAGTCATGACCGAGTTACTTAATAGAGATTTAGATCACATTTACATTTCCCCACAGCCTTTTATTCTCCGTCCTGTCCTGATGGTGCTTGTTCATACTGGAATATGGGGTTGGTTCAAAAGCTGCGACCATCGTCTGATGCATCATTCAGACAGCCAATCTTCAGAGTGAGCTCTGACGACAGGGGGCATAATAATCTCAAAAATACCTGGAAAAACCCAGCAGGTCTGGCAGCACGGGCGGAGAGGAACACAGCTGACGTTTCGAGTCTGCATGACCCTTCAACAGAACTAACTGAAAATAGAAAATGGGGTGAAATATAAGCTGGTTTAAGGGGGTGGGGGTTGGGACAAGAAGAGCTAGGTAGAGGGCCAGTGATAGGTGGAGATAACCAAAAGATGTCACAGACAAAAGGACAAAGAGGTGTTGAAGGTGGTGATATTATCTAAGGAATGTGCTAATTAAGGGTAGGAAGCAGGATGAGCAAGGTATAGATAGCCCTAGTGGAGGTGGTCCAAGGGACCAAACACTCATTTCAAGTGAAGCAGCATTTCACTTGCACTTCCCTCAACTTAAGTCTATTGCATTCATTGCTCCCAATGTGGTCTCCTCTACATTGGAGAGACCAAACGCAGACTGGGTGACCGCTTTGCAGAACACCTTCAGTCTGTCAGCAAGCATTACCCAGACCTCCCTGTCGCTTGCCATTTTAACACTCCACCCTGCTCTCATGCCCACATGTCTGTCCTTGGCTTGCTGCATTGTTCCAGTGAAGCCCAACGCAAACTGGAGGAACAACACCTCATCTTCTGACTAGGCACTTTACAGCCTTCCGGACTGAATATTGAGTTCAACAACTTTAGATCATGAACTCTCTCCTCCATCCCCACCCCCTTTCCGATTTTCCCCCTCCTTTTTGTTTTTTTCTAATAATTTATATATATTTTTCTTTTCCCACCTATTTCCATTATTTTTAAATGTATTTCCATCCATTGTTTTATCTCTACCTTTTAGCCTTTTTCTATACCTTCACCCCACCCCACCCCCACTAGGGCTATCTGTACCTTGCTCGTCCTGCTTTCTACCCTTAATTAGCACATTCCTTTAGATAATATCACCACCTTCAACACCTCTTTATCCTTTTGTCTGTGACATCTTTTGGTTATCTCCACCTATCACTGGCCGTCTATCCAGCTCTTCTTGTCCCAACCCCTCCCCAACTTAAACCAGCTTATATTTCACCCCTTCTCTATTTCTAATTAGTTCTGTTGAAGAGTCATGCGGACTCGAAACGTCAACTCTTTTCTTCTCCGCCGATGCTGCCAGACCTGCTGAGTTTTTCCAGGTAATTCTGTTTTTGTTTTGGATTTCCAACATCCGCAGTTTTTTGCTTTTATCTCTGTGTTTAATTGACTGCCACTTCTCTGCAAGTAATGCCTAACTTGAAGAAGTTTTGCTCTTCTCTCCATCAGGATTTTCGTATCTCTCTTTTGCCTTATTCACCTTCCTTGCTTTCCATTTCTCTCCTGGTGTTTGACAAGGTGTTTACTAAAACCCGCTTTCACAGCCATATCTCCTTTCTCAGTGACTGTCTCTGTCTCCGACTTACCCCACGTGGATTTCAACTGAAAATCCACCCCTCATCTTTCGAACCTATCCAGGATTACCGGTATCTCCGGGACATAAAACGTTTCTCAGACTGCTGTTCACATTGCATTCTGAGATCCACACTCAGTGCCATGCGCCGCCATATGAACACACTCGACCTCTCCCTCCAGCAGCACCGCCGTACCCTTTTTCAAAGCTGCCCGTTCCCCCAGTTTCATTTTATTCTTCGTCTCATCCGAAGCCTCAACAAGAATCTTTTTCTCTTTCTCTCAAGTGCTAAGGAACGCAAGCTCCAACAACTCATCGACACCAACACCCATCTAGGACCCTCCACCCCTGCCTGTCCCTCCGTCCCCACCCCATCTTCCAATCCCAGCCCTGGCCATATATTCACCATAGCCCCTGACCTTGCACTCTCCGATGCTGAACGTTCAGTGCCCAGCAAAGGACTTAGTTTCATACCCTTACACCCTCACCTCAATGAATTTTGGGCTCGGCATGATACTGAACTCTTCTTCCGCCGTCTTCGTCTCCGGGCTCACTTCTTTGGGCAGGAGTCCTCACCCCATTCAACGGATCCTTTTACTCGCCTCCAATATTCTCCCTCCACCTGCACCCCTCCCTCTGGATTCTTACCCTCCTCTTGATACTTTCATTGAGAACTGTCGGCGCGACATTAGTCGTCTCAATTTCTCTGCTCCTCTCACCCATTCTAACCTGTCTCTCTCTGAACTTACTGCACTCCATTCTCTCAGGTCCAACCCTGACATTGTCATCAAACCCGCTGACAAGGGTGGTGGCTGTTATCGTCTGACACACTGACCTCTACCTCGCAGAGGCTGAGCGTCAACTCGCAGACACTTCCTCCTACCTCTCCCTGGACCGTGACCCCACCACTGAACATCAAGCCATTGTTTCCAGGACTGTCACTGACCTCATCTCCTCTGGGGATCTTCCTCCCACAGCTTCCAACCTGATAGTCGCCCAACCTCGGATGGCCCGCTTCTATCTCCTACCCAAAATCCACAAACAGAACTGTCCCGGTAGACCGATCGTCTCAGCTTGCTCCTGCCCCACAGAACTCATTTCTCGTTATCTTGACTCCCTTCTCTCTCCCCTTGTCCAGTCCCTTCCCACCTACATCCGTGATTCCTCTGACACCTTACATCACATCAACAATTTCCAGTTCCCTGGCCCCAACCGCTTCCTCTTCACCATGGACGTCCAATCCCTCTAAACCTCCATCCCCCACCAGGATGGTCTGAGGGCCCTTAGCATCTTCCTCGAACAGAGGCCCAAAAATCCCCATCCACCACTACTCTCCTCCGTCTGGCTGAACTTGTTCTCACGCTGAACAATTTCTCCTTCAACTCCTCTCACTTTCTCCAAATAAAAGGTGTGGCTATGGGTACCCGCATGGGCCCCAGCTATGCCTGTCTCTTTATGGGGTATGTGGAACATTCCTTGTTCCAGTCCTACTCCGGCCCCCTCCCACAACTCTTTCTCCGGTACATCGATGATTACTTCGATGCCGCTTCATGCTCTCATTGGGACCTGGAAAAATTTATTAATTTTGCTTCCAATCTCCACCCCTCCATCATTTTCATGTGGTCCATCTCTGACACTTCCCTTCCCTTCCTTGACCTCTCTGTCTCAATCTCTGGGGATAGACTGTCCACCAATATCCATTACAAACCCACCGACTCCCACAGCTACCTCGACTACAGCTCCTCACACCCCGCTTCCTGTAAGGACTCCATCCCATTCTCTCAGTTCCTTCACCTCTGTCGCATCTGTTCCGATGATGCTACCTTCAAAAACAGTTCCTCTGACTTGTCCTCCTTCTTCCTTAAACGAGGTTTTCCACCCACGGTGGTTGACAGGGCCCTCAACCGTGTCCGGCCCATCTCCTGGGCATCCGCCCTCACGCCTTCTCCTCCCTCCCAGAAACATGATAGGGTCCCCCTTGTCCTCACTTATCACCCCACCAGCCTCCGTATTCAAAGGATCATCCTCTGCCATTTCCGCCAACTCCAGCATGATGCCACCACCAAACACATCTTCCCCTCACCCCACTGGCGGCATTCCGCAGGGATCGTTTCCTCCGGGACACCCTGGTCCACTCCTCCATCACCCCCTACTCCTCAACCCCCTCCTATGGCACCACCCCATGCCCACGCAAAAGATGTAACACCTGCCCCTTCACTTCCTCTCTCCTCACCGTCCAAGGGCTCAAACACTCCTTTCAAGTGAAGCAGCATTTCACTTGCATTTCCCCCAACTTAGTCTACTGCATTCACTGCTCCCAATGTGGTCTCCTCTACATTGGAGAGACAAAACGCAGACTGGGTGACCGCTTTGCAGAACACCTTCGGTCTGTCCACAAGCATTACCCAGACCTCCCTGTCGCTTGCCATTTCAACACTGCACCCTGCTCTCTTGCCCACATGTCTGTCCTTGGCTTGCTGCATTGTTCCAGTGAAGCTCAACGCAAACTGGAGAAACAACACCTCATCTTCCGACTAGGCACTTTACAGCCTTCCGGACTGAATATTGAGTTCAACAACTTCAGATCATGAACTCTCTCTTTTATCCCCACTTCCTTTCCAATTTTCCCCCTTCTTTTTGTTTTTTCCAATAATTTATATAGATTTTTCTTTTCCCACATATTTCTATTATTTTTAAATGTATTTCCATCCATTGTTTTATCTCTACCTTTTAGCCTTTTTTGATTCCTTCACCCCACTCCACCCCCCCTAGGGCTATCTGTACCTTGCTCGTCCTGCTTTCTACCCTTAATTAGCACATTCCTTAGATAATATCACCACCTTCAACACCTCTTTGTCCTTTTGTCTGTGACATCTTTTGGTTATCTCCACCTATCACTGGCCCTCTACCTAGCTCTTCTTGTCCCAACATCCACCCCCTTAAACCAGCTTATAATTCACCCCTTCTCTATTTCTAATTAGTTCTGCTGAAGAGTCATGCGGACTCAAAACGTTAACTGTGTTCCTCTCCGCAGATGCTGCCAGACCTGCTGAGCTTTTCCAGGTATTTCTGTTTTTGTTTTGGATTTCCAGCATCCGCAGATCTTTGCTTTTATATTGGCTTAACAGTCAACCCTGATCTTGTCCCCCCCTGTGATGTCTGTATACATGCACTTCACAGGGTAATGGAAAACCTGCCTGATTTCTACAAACCCTAACCTGGGTACATTGAGCCCAGCTGTGGTGCATCTACAGCCCCCTGCTGACATTGGCTAAATCAGTACAAAGTGGTAATTGAAGTTGAGAGCTTTCTGGTATGTTTACAGTGGAGTTGCTCATGTTTGTAGTGCATTGTCCCTGGCAGAACCCAAACTGAGCATTGGTGAGCATGCTGTTGGGGAGCAAGTGCTGCTTGATAGTACAGTTAACTTTGAAGATTCTTGACAGTAGCCTGACCATCAGAAAGGCTAATCACCTAATTCCAAGATGAACATGTACAATTAGTCCTAAAGAAGTCAGATTCCCATGCCTACTTATAAATTCTCTAATGTTCTGAAGATCTCTCTGGAGATTAGACAGAGTATTTGATTGAACAATCCTTATCCTCTTCTCACCCTAGGTTTGTCTGGTAAATTCTACCGAGTTTAAGGCAGTACAGAGGGAGGCTGGAGATAAATGGAGGAGGCCTTCAGCCTATCCCTGCCAATTTTCAATCCCCTATGCTGCCATATCTGGATCTTCCCGCTCTAAGCCCATCCCACATTATTTAAATGAAGTGGGGGGCTTTCTCCTGTTTTTGCATCAGGTTTTGTCTCCAGAAAGTGCCACCTCTATAAAAGTGCTTTTGAAATCAGTACAACGCCTCAGAGGCCGGAGAAGATGATGAGTGTCAGAAGTCAGGGAAAATGATGTCTTGCAGGACTTTGAGTACTGCACGTGACTTCCATCGTGATATTGGAATTTAAAGTTAGCTGCTGGAATCCGTGAAGAATATAAAGTCAGGTACCTACACCCGAGGTCATATACACATGTAAATGAAGGCTACAGTTTCCTCCAAAAACATGCAGCAAATTATACTCAACTATTGGAACTAGACTTACATACTCTTTCTACCAGGGGTACAGCTCTCTTAGTGGCTGTAAGACTAGTAACAGCTTTAAGTTCTAATGCAGCTGGCATGTTCAGCCAGCTTCAGGTGATGGAAGTCACATAAACAGGCAGCAGTACACGACTGCATTAAACAGGTGACTGATGACTTGTTCAGACAGGGCACACATTTTCATTCCCTTCCTCATGGACTCTCGAGAGCAGAGAGAGTGAGCACTGGAGTTTTATTGGCTGGTGAAATTCCCATGTTCAGGGTATAATTGATGTCACCCAAGTGACGCCTTCTGAAGTGTTTAAAATCTGTTTTGTCCCAAGTGCTATAGATACACGATACATAGATAAGAGTTATTTAGCTGCACTTTAATCTTGAAATATTGTTAGAAAGCATGCTTATCTATTGCAAAAAAGGGTCCAATATTTTAGGAATGGATTTTAAGTTGCTGTGGGTTTGCACTGTGTGCTGGCAGGAGAAATTTTGAGTCTCTCACCTCTGGCAGCCAAGCAGTAAGAACTGATCTATTCTGGCTGAGGATGTGAATAATAGTTTAAAGCACAGTCTCTATTTCCTCTTTCCTGGCTATCTGAATGGAAGAAGCCATCAAATGCTGTGCATACATTTTGAAAAGAAACTAATGTTTTACCTGAGATAAAAGCAAAAAAACTGCGGATGCTGGAAATCCAAAACAAAAATAAAAATACAAGTACCCGGAAAAACTCAGCAGGTCTGACAGCATCTGCGAAGAGGAACACAGTTAACGTTTCGAGTCCGTATGACTCTTCAACAGTTCTGTTGAACATTAACTGTGTTCCTCTCCGCAGATGCTGTCAGACCTGCTGAGCTTTTCCGGGTACTTTTATTTTTGTTTTTGTAATGTTTAACCTGCATTGTGATTGCAGAGCTAAATGATTCAAGTACAGAATTAATAAGGCTCAAGGGAAATTGGAAAGCAAAATAGTTCCACCTGGGCTTTACACTGTTAGTATTCAGGTCTCTGATTCTGAAGATTGTGGATTCAAGGCCTATCTGTGGGCTTAATCTAAAAAAGGGGCTCAATTTGCTTAGGGTTGCTCCCATTGCTACATTATACACTATAGTGACTAGACTTCACAGTTCTATTTTGGCTATAAAGTGTTTTCAAAGGCCTTGTAGTTGTCAAAGGCGCGATATATATAAAAAATGCAAGTCTTACTTCTTTGTTTGTTTGTAAGCAGAAAAGCCATGCTCACAGCAATTTCCAGGGTTTCCACTGCTCCCCTGCCAAAGCCATGTGAATGACTGAGAGCAAGCCTGCAAAAAGTTACCCTCATGATGTATAAGTCAGGTCAGTTAAGTATGGGAGTGTGGCAGTGTCAGGGATGTTTATGAATGAGAAGTTACATTGAGATTCCATCCACCTGTTCCAGTTATTCAAGTAGATGAAAAAAACCTGACAGCATCATTTGTCACACAGAAAGTTCCCCAGTGTCCTAGCCAGATTCCTCCATCAACCAAAAGTACCAAAAAGTGGATTGTCTGGGCATTCATTTACCTCCTGAGAACCTTGCGATGTGCACATTGGTTGCTGTATTCACCCGCCTAACACTGAAATAATTTGAGGTGTCTCATTTATGGAGCAAGATGCAATATGGATGTATGTTCTTCCTTGCTTCACTGGTCAGCAAATACCAAATGGATGATGAAATCTATCGTGAAACAACAAGAGGTATGTTCTCATGTGATAATTAATTTTATTTCCTTTGATGAGACACTTTATTGTCGAATCCATGAAATACTATTGTCGGCACCCTGGTAGTTGTTCATCTCAAATATCAACTTTCTGTCAGAGCTAATAAGGAATATTCAAACAATATTAGACAATTAAAAGACAAAGATCCATCAACGTATTTATTTTAAATCCTGAAAATGGAATACAAATTCTAGGTAAAATAGTAAGACAAAGCTGCAGAAACTGCCACTGCTCTTAGTTTAAAAAGATGTTACACACGTTATTGTAGAACATATAGGGTTATAACAGTAATGGAGATAAAATCCAATTCAACACATTGCTTCTGGTTAACCGGAGAAGAGTCTGCTGCCAAGTGAAAAACTATAAAGTCACACATTATTCCTCAGAAATAAAGCTATTTGGGAAGCAGCATTCCAATTAGTGCAATTAGGTTATTAATAAAGAATCGGTTTAAATAATTATTGTCTAAAGCCCTGGAATGCTGATGTATTTCTGAGTTTCCATTCATTGATTCTGAAGGGGGCTTGATGGGAGGGACACTGAGAGGTTGTTTCCCTTGGCTGGAAAACATGGAAAACAGCCTCATTTAGGACTGAGATGAGGAGAAATTTCTTCACTCAGAGATTTGTGAATCTTTTGGAATTTTCTATCCCGGATGGTCATCAATACTTCATCATTGAACATATTCAAGGATGAGATTGACAGATTTTTGATCACTCAGGGATATGGGGAAATGGAAGAAAAGTGAAGTTGAGGCAGAAGATCAGCCATGATGGTATTGAGCAGGCTTTTTTTTTAATCCATCCATGGGATGTGGGCATCACTGGCTAGGTCAGCATTTATTACCCATCCCTCATTGCCCTTGTTCAGAGGGCATTTAAGAGGAGTCAACCACATTGCTGTGGGTCTGGAGCTACATGTAGGCCAGACCAGGTAAAGATAGCAGATTTCCTTCCCTAAAGGACATTAGTGAACCAGATGGCTTTTTACAACAAGCAACAATGGTTTCATTGGTCATCATTAGACTTTTAATTCCAGATTTTTATTGAATTCAAATTCCACCATTTGTCATGGCAGGATTCAAACCTGGGTCCCTAGAGCATTACCCTGGGTCTCTGGATTACTAGTCCAGCAACAATACCACTACACCATCACCTATTTCTTATGCTCTTATGTTCTTAAGTGCAAGGGAGAGAAAAAGCAAGGAGAGACTTGCTACATCAGGTCTTCATGGGTTGTGTATGTTCCATCATTGAACACATTTAAGGCTGGGATATACAGAACTGGGGAGTGGACAGGAAAATGGAGTTGGAGCCCAAGGTCAGTCATGATTGTACTGAATGGCGCAGCAGTCTCATTGGGTCCTGTGGTCCACTCTTGCTCCTATTTCTTGTGTTTTGGTTCTTGTGGGACATCAAACATAAGTGTGTCCCGAAACATTGATGGGACCAATGTCAGGACATAACACAGGTAGGACAATCTTTGGAGTGCCAGACACAAATCGAAAAGGAGCAGTGCACCAGGCAGGAACTCTTTTTTACTTAGGACCTTCTGGCTGCTACACTCCTCTTATGCTCGTATCACACACTCCTGTTTCAGTCCCTGATTCCAATCCAACCTTTCACAGTGTGCATGAGACAGGAAAATTGGATGGACCGAAGTCTTGACAAATGAAACACATTTGACATACAGTGCAATTACTTATTCCTGCGAGGAGCTAGAGGAAGAGGGAAAATGGCTCTATTGGGCTGAATTTTGCCATGAGTGACAGGAAGCCAAAGTCAGGGTCATTTCTGGGTCGTGAATGTGCTCAAGGTGGCAGCATGCCTTCTGGCTGAATATTATGGGAGGTGGCCAATTAGGAATGTCGGGTAGATTTCAGAGGCAAGGGTGCAGACAGTAGAGCCCACTGCAATGGAGGCCAGCAACACTTAGTGCAATCAGTGGGAGCAGTGTTGAGACTCAGGTAGCAGGAGTGGTAAGAGAGCATATTTGCTAGAACAATCCTGCTTTGAAAGGCCTGGGAAAATTCAGCCCAGTATGTCTGGAAATTCTACAACCTAATCCACTTATTACATCGAATTGGATGGAATAATACAGCGCAGAAATAAACAGCAGTCCATGCTTTACTCCGGCCTTATCCCATCCTTCCTCATCTGATTCTATCAGCATTATTATCAGCTCTTTTTGCAATTTCATTGGTTGCTTCCTTATAAATAATTGAACAGGAGCTTCCATTCATACTTACATTGTGCTTAAATCTCTTCATCTGCTGTTTAATTACAGTACACAAAGTTTGAAGTACTGCTTACTGGGCTTTCTTTGCAGTACAAACAGATATTCTACTATCTGCTGAAAGCATTTTTTAAATTGCTAAATTAAAATTCTTTAAATCAACATAACCATTCTGATTAGAATCACTGTCAGTTGCCTTTCTGAATACCTAAAAATCTAAATCATCCTCATCGAACACACTGTTACCAAGTTCCTTTGATCTATTTTTCATAGAAGCTTTTTGATCTGCATCAGGATCTGAATTGTCCCCTGGACCTTTCTGATCTTCAGGCGCTTCAGGACTTGTGCAACTACCTTTTGTATCTTCATCTGATGAGCTCTCCGGGTACATTTGAGAAGATTTGTTTCCTGGACTGTTTGAGCTGCTACTTGCGGCTTCTTTAGTGTGCACCTGAATATTATCATCTTCAGTGTCCTCTTTTGCAGAATCTTCTGGTGTTCCTGTGCCACAGTGCAGTGGGCAACAAATAACATCTAAGGAATGACTCTGTTCTAGAGATAATTTTGCATTCCCGATTTCTACCACCTCCTCATTTTGGTTTTTAATAACATTAGATTTTACAAGACCATCAGAAAGTTCTGAAACATCATTATTCAAATTTTTAGCCTCATGAAGATCTCTAATGTTACTCTCTACTGTTTCCCTTATATTGTTTCCTGATGTCTCATACTCTTGTTGACTGTCAACAGAATGTGATTCTTCTAATTTGTTAGTATTTTCCATCTCGGGATCTGTAATGTTGCACAATACCTTATTTTCTTCATCCTGCTCCTTGTATTCCTCAGTAGTAGTGCTAGTCACTTCATTACTGTGTTCAGTGTTATCAGTCTCACGCATAAAGCATGTAGAATCTTCTTTGTCATTTTTCTGTTCATTTTCATCTTTATAAACATCATCCGCTTCATCTTCATTAGGTTCTAGAACATCTTCTGATGTTATATTTAGTGATTCTCCACCTCCTTCACTTTTATCTTCTAGATCACTTTCACATTTATCCTCTTGCTTTCTCATTTCATCGATATCCTCCAAATTTGGATCTACTACGTGGTTACCAGTTGGCACTTGTTCCTCACCTTGATCTAGCATTCTATCTAATTTGTGACCTTGACATTCATTATTCACATCAACATTTTCTTGATTCAGGTTCACAGGTTCATCATTTTGAATCACATGTTTTATTTCATTTTCAACATGTTCCACGGATTCTCTCTCATCATAATCATGCTCATTAATTTTCCCATCCAATAACTCCTCAGGCCCATTTGCATCAGTGACATGTTCCTTTATTTGCTCATTAGGTCTATTCATTTTCATCCTAAGGATCTCTCTCAGGTCATAGTCTTTAACAATAGGAATATTTGGCTGCTTTGCATTTGTTGCAAGTTTCGGGGGCTTACTTTTTTCTGTGCAGGAATCACAAGGACAGAATTTATCACTTGCGTCAGAATTGTCACCTAACATTTCACTAAAAATCGACTCCCCATCACTTATCAAAGATGAAGTGTCTTTTGTGTTGTTTTCATGATCTGATTCGGTAGAATGTGGAGAAAACGTCTGTGTTTTGTACATAGCTTTTAGCCGCTTCCGCCTTTGTCCTGTTTGGTGTGATGATTCACATCCACGTGGCTCCTGTGGAGGTGACGGCTTCTTTATTTCTGCTCTACATTGGACTTTGTTTAGTTCTCTTTCAATGCTCCCTTGGATTCTCCTACTAACATCTTCTCTTAAATCTTCGATCATCTGTTCTAATCTATAATCTGCTTCTAAATTCCACTTAATTTTAAATTCATTCATTGCATCAACATAATCTGTAATAAACTGCTTTTCCATTTTTTTCAGCAGTTTCAGTAACCAGGCTGGATCGGGATTAAATGATTTCCTTTTTGTTGTCTCAGGTTTTTGGGGGGCTAAGACAGCTTGTGCTACACAATGGTGACCTGATGTTATTTGCTGTGGTGTTTCTATTATTGTGGTATCAGCACATTCTTCTGTTATTTTGTCATGTACACTTTTCTCTTCCTCTGAATAATCTATATCCACTGTCTCATCATGGTCTTGTGCCTGAGTCTGATGAGCTATTTCCTCCAAGTCATTGCTAGCCCCAGCTGATGATTTCATCCCCTCTGTCTCTGAAGCGGATTGTTCCTTTAAGTTTTGGTTTATGTCCTGTGGGCTTTTCCCTGAGTTGTCTGTATTTTCATCCAGATCCTCACCAATATCACTTTGCTCCCCACTGTTCCACTGAACCCGACAAGCTATGTCGGGAGTAACTGGACTGGATGGCGCAACATCTGACTGCGAGATTTTTGAGTTTCTTGACAGGGATCTTTTCTCAATGTTATCATTATCTTCTGACTTGTTCTTTTCATTCCAGTTTCTTAACTTTGATTTCTTACAGGAAGCATCAGCCACTGTTGAATCTGCAGATGATACTGAGTATTCTTCATTTTTCTTATTCTGTGTAATGTGTATCTCAGAATTCTCATCAAATGAGTTTTCCATTGAAGGTTGATTTTGTTTTGATGCGTCATCCTTCTTGTCAGTATAAGATTTTAAATCTAAGTTACAATTTTTTTTCTCTGTTGCTAGAGAGGTGTCAGTTGCTCCACCTATACTACCATCGCCTGAACCTCCTGACCCACTATTGATATCCACTCCGGAGGAAGACAGTGGGGTGACATTATCATCTGCCGAATTATGGCCTTTGAATATTTTGGAATGTTTTCCAGAAGTTTGTGAAACCTCTCCCTCACCTTCTTTCACAATATCAGTAAACCAGAGTGACTTTAGGATACTTAGAAGATCTTTTTGTGTCGAATTATTTGTATCATTCAGCTTGTTTTCAGAACCTGAGGAACCTTTGTCAAAAAATTGCACACTGATATTAGCTGAGTGGCTTAGTTTTCTTTCAAGTGTAAGATTTAAACTTGGAAAGCTGTTTGACCTATCCAGTTTTACTCTCTGTCTAGAAGAAAGGAGAACTTTTATAGCTTCAACAGAAGAATGCACATTGTTTGGCAAAACTTTCTCGTGCAGCTGATTGGTCGATGTCAATACAGAACAGCAAGAACTAATTGGCTTTGACTGTAAAGTATCCGTCTCTTGGACAATCTCTTGGCCAGAACTCTTATCTTCTTCTATTAGACTTCCGCTGTTTTCCAACTTCACCATCTTCAAATCATTTTTCTCCTTTGATTCTTGATTACTTAGCGTAGCTTCCATTTCACATGGCTTTTCTTCTAATGTTGTAATAGCCTCTGTTTCACTTATTTCCCCTGCTGACATCACATCTGTTGCAGATTTTTCACACTTATCTTGGAATTCCTCTGTGCTGTCATATTTGATGAGCATGTTTTCAGATGGAATGGTTTTCAACCATTCATGAACAATATCTTCAGATGATGGATTTGGCAGTACACCGGGTATAAGATCATTCTTCCCACAGGCACCTGCACCAGAATGCGTGGATTTTTTATTTTTATTCTTTTTGTTCTTATTATTTGCCTTACGTTTTTCTTTGCTGTTCACTTTTTCACTGTTTCTGTCACTGTCACTTTTATTGACGTTTTCTTTGTGAGCTTTAGTACTCTTTTCACTTAGATTGGATGCTGATGTCGTTGGTCTAGAGGCAGGTTTTTCATCAGTATTTAAGCTGCTTTTAGACTGGGGACCAGGATCCATTAATCGCTGTCCAGTACTTTTACCACCAGTCATTCCCCTTTGTGCAGAAGACTGAGGTATGCTCTCAACAGAAGCACATTCTGTAACTGAGTTTGTTTGAGTTATTGTGTTTTCATCTACTTTACAAGACAAAAGTTCTGCCTCTGCTAGATTTGCCAATTGTGAAATATTGCTTTGATCCAGCTCATCTGCTTGTTTGTGTTCTTGACTTTCAGCTGTAGCTTTCCCTCCAGATGCTTTAGAAACATTCGAGCAAATGCTACCAGCTGTTTCACATTGCTTATGCTCCACTTTTACATCGTTTTCTATTTGTAAAGCTTCTGAAAAACCTGATGTATATAACGTGGGTGCGTTATCCTCATTGCTTATTTTTCCTTCTTCACCAACTTCTACATTGACACCTGAACCATCGGAGATGGAGGTGGAAGGCCTGCTTTCATCCTTGGACTTGACCTTTTTACTTCTACTTTTACTGCTAGAACAGCTACAATTTAGTGATTCAGAGTTTGAGGATTTCTTACTATTTTTAACAGAGTTTGTCACAATGATTTCTGCATGGTCGCTCAGTGACGTTTGTTCAGAATGAATAGAAGTAGTTGGCTGAGATCTTGGTTTCACTCCATTCTTTTCACTGAAGTCTTCTGAAACTGAAAGATCGCCCTGTTTACCTGCAGTGAGTGATGGCAACATCTCCTGTGCTGCTGAGGATGTAGATGAACTGGAGAGAACAGAACATGCACGGCCTTCACTTGCATCCATATTTTTTGTGCATTTATCGCTCTTTTTGGAAGATGAGTAAGTTGTGTTGCTTACTGGTCTTCCATTAGTGTCATTATTTTGGAAATGTAGCTCATCACTGATGCCCTGGGTCTCAGGAGAAGATTGCCTTTCTGATATCTTCAAGTCCTGCTTAATATGACTGTCAGTTTTGGATTTTCCTGAAGATAATGAAATATCACTACCTGGCCTAATGTCTTCATTTATTTCTCTATTTGGATTATCATCATTGTCGAGGGAGTCACTGGATCTATTTGAACCTGCTTTGTCTTCTTCAGCAAATCCAGCATCCCCTATGGCATTTGTTTTACCATTGAGTTGGTCAGAGCAGCTTGATGCACTGCTTGAATGTAAATGGTTCAACGTAACCGATTCTTTACAGCCATCAACTGAATGTTTTGAACAGCTTGAAGGTACATTTTGAGCTCTTCCTTCTGAATTACCCTCACCTTCGATTTGTTTGTTGCAGTTCAAATGATGAAATGGTTCAAAGATGTTACTTACTAGCTTATCAGGCCTGACTGTACTATCAATTTCTTTTAAATCCACTGAAGCCTCTTCTGAGTTGGTGCGTGATGTTGCTGGCCTGACATTTTCTCCTACATCTATTGTTTTGATTGCAACCTTCCTCTTTGAAGAAGCTGTCGAATTGTTTGGTGAAACACAAGAGAGCGGTCCATCAGGTGAGTTTTGGTGACTAACGTTTGTAGAAGAATGTGATGAAATGTGATGATGGCTAATGGCACTATGACTCCTGGAAATAGACGCTCTACTCTTGCGATATCCCCCAGTTCTGGAAGCAGATGTGAAGCTACCACTTTGGCTACTACAGTGACTGACAGAACAATGTTCTACTCCTCCGCTTCCATCTTCCACAGTCTCTGAGTGGTTTTCCATCTGCTGTATAAAATGCTGTGCATATTCCTCGCTAGATGTTGTCTGCATGCTTTCAGCAGAGTTTCTTTGATAAGCAACTTTCTGGTAGGGTGATGGACTTGAAAAAGAGGAATGAGTGTATGTGTCATTTGTAGGGTTTGCTTCCATAGCTGGATCAGCATACATTGGATTTTTCCAAATGTTGTACCCCTGATCATGCTTGCAACAGTTCTCACAGTGGTTTCCTTCAAGTTCCATACCATTCAGCTTTGAAACGTAAAAGCCATCGGTATCGAATGATCCATCAAAACCATTGTCAGTATTTCTTTGACTGAGCTGTTCTGTGGCACAGCCTTCTACTGAACATAAACGTTCATTATTGGTTTTCCAAGCTAAGCTCGACCTCCTGATCTGTGTTGACCACTGAAGACTCTCATGGTTGAGCAAACGGAAGCGAACCTTCATTTCCACTGAAAGGCTCCCATCTTTGTTCACGTGCACTTTTTTCTCAATGTCATCATCTATCAAAGAATCAATAAATTCTCCATCTTTTTTGTGTGGGAGCGAGTTGACAAATGAAGCATAACCGCTGTTGCTTGATGACATGCTCAAGCCCTTAGTATAGGGTTTATCAGGTGATGGAGAAAATCTGGATGATCGAGGTGATCTGGGGTGCATTACACTTTTCTTGGCCTCCAGTCCAAAGTTAACTATAAAATACGGAATGGTCCAAGGATCCCAAAAATACCATCCAGGTAATATGTTTGCCGAACAAATTGTGATGTGGCAAAGGGAGAGAAAAAGACAAAAGGAGAGAAAATATATTTAATTTCAGAAACAATCATATAATTAGCTTGCATTATGTTTAAACCTTACATGAACTAATAATTTGAAGCATATTGTAAAGTGAAGCAAGGACAAAATTACAGATATGGGACGCAAAATTGGATTCAGTGGCACTGCTGTTACCAGTGTTACAGAAGCCTTGAGGCAATAAACGGCACTACCAGCTCCTCTAGCGCATGCAGCACTCCGTGCGGGAGAGAATTTAGTACAGCTATGTACATGAGTCACTGCAGGCCAGATAAGGAGGATGACTGCCTGTGCAGCCAGACTTCGGGTCACTGCTGTGCAAACACAATGGAATAAAGTGCAAATCTTACTATCAGGGGAATTAAATTCATATTTGCTGAGTGTGGCAAATAATGCATTTTGTGCAGCCTAATGTAACAATACCTCACAGAGCAGAGTAGGGTACGCTCCTGACCCTAGCCAGTTTTGAAGTGACTATTGGAGGGGGTGGCTGTCCAGGTTACTGCTGAGAGCCTCCTGTTAGCCAGCTCAGTTCAGCACTAAAAAGAACGAACTTGCATTTCCATACTGCTTTTCACAACCCAGGATGTCCCAAAATGCTTTACAGTAAACGTATGTAGTCACTGTACGCGTGTTGGAAATGGTAGCACTGGTTCTATCCTGATGTCAAACAGCCAATCTGGCTGATCTGACTTTAGGTCCAGGGACTTGGCAGGCACAAGTCCAAATAATACCAGTGCTGATCACTCCCTGCAGATCAAACATTCCGCAAATAATACTAACAGCCAGGAACCAACTTCAGTTGAGGTACTTTTAACTTACTTCTGCTTAGGCTAAATTTATGAAAATACTGTGGTGTATTTTGGATGTCTTTTGGAGAACTGGTGCTTAAGATCAGCAACGACACAAGATTAGGTGACCAAGGTATGGGAACTGTGGTTGCACAGCCATTAAATGGAGCAAGGGTTACAGAAAGGGGAAGCTCGGTGAAGTGGAAGGTGGGAGAGGGCTGTGCACAAAAGGTTGTACCCACCAAGGTTTGTTTTTTGGGTGCCCTTCTTCCACCTCCACCTCACCCAGGAGCAGTGCTTGGCTCAACAAGCAGGTGGTCACTCCTACAAATGAATCTACAGCCTCATTGCAGGATGGGAATAGCCCTGCCAGTGGCCCGAATGATAACAGCGGTAACTGGAGCTTTATGCAGCTGACTCCCTCCTGACAGGAGTGGGTGACACCTCCAATGCACCACAGCACACTTCCATTGAAGTATCTGGGAGGTGACAAAGACCATTTACTGCAGAAGAGGAGACATGCCTTTTTTTCCCCTCATCAAGGTCAACCACGGTGAAAGAGCTTTGCTCAGAGGGTAGGATTCCTGATGATACAGGGCATCATTGACTGTACACCCATGGCACTGTGGAGTCCCATCACAAAAGGAAAAGATACAGAAACCACAAGGGTTAGCATTCTATCATTGTACAGTTGGTGTGCAACTCCACCAACAGCATATGTCAGTGGATGCCTGCTATCCCTGCAGCAACCATGATGCATTCGCTCTGTGCCAGTCAGCCTCACCCACCATCTTCAGGCCTCCATGAAGAATTAGAAGCTGGCTCTTCAGGGATGATGGCTACTCTCTGCACTTGTGGGTGGTATAACCCCCGCCAACAGTCAGCCAAGTGAGGGAAGTGGGAATATGATGTAAGCCACGGAACCACAAGAAACATCTGGAAGCAGACAACCAACCTTTTTTTTATTGATTCACAGGATGTGGGCATCGCTGGCTGGGTCAGCATTTATTGCCCATCCCTAGTTGCCCTTGAGAAGGTGGTGATGAGCTGCCTTCTTGAACTGTTGCAGTCCATGTGGTGTTGGTACACTCACAGTGCTGTTAGGGAGGGAGTTCCAGGCTTTTGACCCAGCGACAGTGAAAGAACGGCGATATACTTCTAAGTCAGGATGGTGAGTGAATTGGAGGGGAACTTGCAGGTGGTGGTGATCAAGCGATCTTTCTGAAGCCTTCACTGGTCAGGGGTGAGAGAGGAGATCTTCAATACTAGCCAGAGTGGCTTTCAAAGTGAGTGATGATCTGCTGCATCATTCATAATATTGCCAATATGAGGGTGCAACCATTCTCTCCAGGTGTCCAGTTGCTGGAAGAGGAGGGAGGAGGAGGCAGGAGGCTGTCTCCTGGATACCCTTGCTCTTGATCATCTGCAGTTGCAGTCCATGCCAGATAACAGCATGAGGGTGAAGGGCAGTTTCAGAAAGGCATCAAATAGTAACATAGCATCATCTTGAATGTTCTAGGTGATGCTGGATACTTCATGCACTGGGCAGGCTGTCATAGAGTATTTTCTCAGACTGCATTTTTGATAAAACTATGTCCTTCTGAAACGCCCTGTCACAACATCCCTTTTCCCACCAATAAAGAGCCTACAAAAACATTCTCATTAATATCTTTATCCAACAGTACATCCTATCATACAAACAGAAAATAATTATTCACCCTTGCATAATCTTTCCGGAGGCAGCCTCCTGATTGGCTGCATCCACTGTCCTATTAAGGAGTGTGGGCAGGCACAATCATATAGCTGGCAACTCTGGAGCCCCAGTACCTCGCTGGGAGAGGTGGGTGTTGCTGAAACAGGTTGGTAATCATGAGGGTGTCTCAAAATGGAGGAGACCTTAGAGGCATAGGTCAAAAGAAAAAAATAATGAGTGTTGAAGCCGGTGGGCCCCTCAGAGTGGAGGAGATAGCCATGGAGGTCAGTGCCAGGAGTCTGGCTTCCAGAGCCTGAATACAAGAGCTGGGAAAAGTGCATTGACCTCACACGAGTGGTCAAGGTCAGTGAATGCATCATCAATTTTTTTTATTCATTCATGGGATGTGAGCATCGCTGGCTGGGCCAGCATTTATTGCCCTTCCCTAATTGCGCTTGAGAAGGTGGTGGTCTTAGTGAACCACTGTAGTCCATGTGGTGTAGGTGCACCCATAGTGCTGTTAGGAAGGGCACTCCTAGATTTCGACCCAGCAGCAGTGAAGGAACGATGATTTAAGTAAAGATGTTGAGTGACTTGGAGGGGAACATCCAGGTGGTGGTGTTCCCATCTGCCTGCTGCTCTTGTCCCTCTAGACGGTAATGGCCAGAGTTTGGGAGGCTCTGTCTAAGGAGGCTTGGTGACTTCCTCCAGTGCACCTTGTAGATAGTAAACACTGCGGCTACTGTGCATCGGTGGTGGAGGGAGTGAATGTTTGTGGATGTGATGCCAATCACATGGGCTGCTTTGTCCTGGATGGTGTTGCGCTTCTTGAGTCTTGTTGGAGCTGCACTCATCCAGGCAAGTGACTTGAGTCTTCTAGATGGTGGACAGGCTTTGGGAATTCAGGAGGTGAGTTACTCGTTGCACAATTCCCAACCTCTAACCTGCTCTTGTAGCCACAGTATTTATATGGCTAGTCCATTTCAGTTTCTGGTCAATGGTAACCCCAGAGTGTTGATGGTGGGGGATTCAGCAATGGTAATGCCATTGAACGTCAAGGAGTGATGGTTAGGAACTCTTTTGTTGGAGGTGGTCATTGCCTGGCACTTGTGTGGTGTGAATGTTACTTGCCACTTGTCAGGCCAAGCCTGGATATTGTCCAGGTCTTGCTGCATTTGGACATGGACTGCCACCTCATCAAATGCCACCTCTTATAAACCACACCACTAACTTACTGACTGCTCAGTGTACCACACTACCATCACTCACTATCAACAATCTGTAGCAGTCAGGACTCAAACCTAACATTCAGATACTCTACCTCACCCTCATACAACTTCCACCGCTATTAGCATCACGCCCATTTCTAACTGTTTCCATAAACCTCCAGCTACACAGTCATGGCAGGCAAATCATCCAAACACATTGCAACCCGATTACTGACATTCTTTCCTCTCCCTTGCAGGGCAAGGTATCCCAAAACAGGAGTGAGCGGAGCAGAACCAGAGAGGGACAGGTATGCCTGCATCACCTGAGCCCCCCCGGAGAAGATGGTAACTGCATCATGAGTTTGGCTGTGACAGAGCCCGTTGTATCCGGCATCATTGAGAATATTTAGGATGATGGTATGTAATTCTCTGATGCCCTTTCTCAATAACCCTCTTCGCTCTCTTCCTACTATCTAGCATGACATGCAAGTCGCAGATGACGTGACCATGGACCTCTTGCGTTCCACTTCAACGCTTTTCACTCACTCCAACTCTCCACTTCTGCATTTAAGCTTTCAGTTACCCAAGATTGGCCAGGCCCTGCAACCCCATGAGGAAGGGCAGGAGTTGCATCACACCCCAGATGAGGAAGCTCCATTACTTGATCTGATTACTTGAAGCCTTCAGCTCAGGTCTGAGACTACACATATCTTAGAGGGTAGTATCGAGTTAGGATTGGCATGTGGTCAGTCACCGGGCATGAGTGGGCAGCAGCTAGGACAGCGGATTGGATAAAGTGCATACCATCTCACCAAAGGGTGAAGAGGCAGGATAGATTTTGCTTCAGGGGACCCAGGTGAAGCCCTTGATGGGAGGCATGCAGGAGAATGCTGATGGGCGTACACGCCAAGATGTCGTGCATTGGCTGCTCTGGCACACAGCCTCCTGCCACTGGAGTCTAACTCCAACTCAGCACAAGGCTTTGTGCAGTGGTCGGAACCCATCATTTCCAGTGTGGAAGTGGTGGCCAACTCTATGACTGCATTTACGTACCCAGTTGTGATGCAACGACTGGTGGCTAATGTTTCAGTTATAACTGCAGCACAGGCAGAAGCCACGCAGTGTAGGAGTGCTGCAGTGCAAGCTCAGACTGAGGTTTAGAGATCCATTCTTATTGGCATGCCAAGCTCAGTTTGGTATCGTGCAGTCTCAGGCTGCTGTCACCATGGCTAGTTTACATTGTTCGAAGGGACTTGCAATGTCTCACAGCGATGCTGCAATCTGTCCTCCAACAGATGACTAGGATTATAGAGGCACTCCCCCAGCAGAGTGCCAGAGGTTCCATGGAACATGAACCTGGTTTTGGAGGTCCCACCAGCAGCTGAATGCTTGTTTTGCTTTTATCCATTCGTGGGATGTGGGTGTGGCTGGCTGGCCCAGCATTTATTGCCCATCCCTAATTGCCCTTGAGAAGATGGTCATGAGTTGCCTTAGAACCATAGAAAAGTTATGGCGCAGAAAGAGGCCATTCGGCCCATCATGTCTGCACCAACCATAAAAAGATTTTAAAAAATATTAGCTGCTCATTTTTCATCCCACTTGCCAGCACCTGGTCTGTAGCCTTGCAGGTTACAGTATTTCAGGCACAGATCCAGGTATCTTTTAAATAAGTTGAGGTTTCAGCCTCAACTACCAATTTTGTCAGTCAATTCCAAATGTCCACCGCCCTCTGGGTGAACAAGTTTTTCCTCATGTCCCTTCTAATCCTTTCCCTGATCACCTTAAATCTATGCCCCCTGGTAATTAACCCCTCAGCTAGGGGAAAACAGGTCTTTCCTGTCTACCCTGTCTAGGCCCTGATAATTTTGTATATCTCAATTGGGTCACCCCTCAGCCTCCTCTAAGGAAAACAACCCTAGCCTTTCCAATCTTTCTTCATAGCTGCAATTTTCAAGCCCTGGAAACATTCTTGTAAATCTCCTCTGTACTCTCTCCAGTGCAATTATGCCCTTCTTGTAATGAGGTGATTGGAACTGGACACAAAATTCCAGCTCTGGCCTAATCAGTGTTTTATACAGCTCCAGCATTATATCCCTGTTTTTGTATTCAATATCTCGTCCAATAAAGGAAAGCATTCCATATACTTTCTTTACCACCTTATTATCCACCTGTCCTGCCACCTTCAGGGGCCTGTGGACACACACTCCAAGGTCTGTTACTTCCTCTACCCCTCTCAGCATCCTCCCATTTATTGAGTATTCCCTTGCTTTTTTGCCATCCCCAAAAGCATAACCTCACACTTCTTTGGATTGAATTCTATTGCCATTTTTCCGCCCCCTCAACCAAACCATTGATATCATCCTGGAGATAACAGCTATCCTCTTTACTATCAACTACGTGGCCAATTTTTGTGTCATCCGCAAATTTCCCAATCATGCCTCCCGCATTCAAGTCCGAGTCACTAATATATACAGCAAACAGCAAGTGCCCCAATACTGAGCCCTGTGGAACACCACTGGGAACCACTTTCCACTCCCAAAATCGACCATTACCCTTTGTTTCCTGTCACTGAGTCAATTTTGGATCCAACTCGCCACCTTCCCCTGTAGCCCATGGGATCTCACTTTTCTGACCAGTCTGCCATGTGGCACCTTGTCAAATGCCTTACCAAAATCCATGTAGACAACATCCACTGCGCTACCCTCAACAATCCTCCTTGTTGCTTTCTCAAAAACCTTTTAAAAATTAAGTTAGTAAGACATGATCTTCCCCTAACAAAGCCAATGTGACTATCCTTGATCAATTTGTGACATTCTAAGCGACAGTTTACCCCATCTCTCAGAATTGATTCCAATAATTTGCCCACCACCGAAGCCAGAATGACTGGCCTGTAATTTTTTGGCCTATCCCTCGCACCCTTTTTAAAATACTGGTACAATGTTCACAGACCTCCAATCATCTGGTACCTTGCCTGTATCCAATGAGGATTGGAAAATGATCTTGACAGCATCCGTTATTTCCTCCCTGACTTCCTTCAACAGCCTGGGATACAATCCATCCGGTCCTGGTGACTTAACCACCTTCAAGGATACTAGTCCCTCCAGTACTTCATCTCTTATTATGCTTATTGTATCTAATATTTTACACTCTTGCCCATTACTAGAATATCTGCGCCATCCCTCTCCTTAGTGAAGACAGAGAACCCAGCCCACATCTTCAGCATCAACGCACCAGTTACCATGGACATCTCTGATAGACTCTACCCCTTCCTTACTTATTGTCTTGTTCTTAGTGTACTGGTAAAACATCTTTGGCTCTTCTTTGATTTTCACCTGCCAATATTTTTTCATATCCTCTCTTTGCTTTCCTAATTTCCTGTTTTACTTCACTCCTGTACTTTCCATACTCCTCTAGGCTTTCTATAGCATCAAGCTTTTTGTGACTATTATAAGCTCTCTTTTTCTGAACTATCTTACCCTGTATGCTTCTGGATAACTAGGGGTCTCTAGATTTGGCAGTACCACCCTTTTTCTTTCTGGGGACAGGTCTACACTCTGCCTTCTTGAACTGCTGCAGTCTCTGTTTTTAGGTACACCCACACTGCTGCAAGGGAGCGAGTTCCACGCTTTTGAACCAGCAACAGTGAAGGAATGGCAATATATTTCCAAGTCAGAATGGTGAAAGATTTGGAGGAGAACTTTCAGGTGGTGGTGTTCCCATCTATCTGCTGCTCTTGTCCTTCTAGATGGTAGTGGTCATGGGTTTGGAAGGTGCTGTCGAAAGAGCCTTGGTGAATTCCTGCAGTGCAACTTGTAGATGATACACGCTGCTGCTACTGTGCATCGGTGGTAGAGGAAGTGAATGTTTGGGATGGGGTACCAATCAAGCGGACTGCTTGTCCTGGACAATGTCAAGCTTCTTGAATGTTGTGGGAGCTGCACTCATCTGGGCAAGTGGGGATTATTCCATCACACTCCTGACTTGTGCTTTGTAGATGGTGGACAAGCTTTGGGGAGTCAGGAGGTGAGTTACTCGTCGCACAATTCCTAGCCTCTGACCTGCTCTCGTAGCCATAGTATTTATATGGCTAGTCCAGTTCAGTTTCTGGGCAATGGTAACTGCCAGGATGTTGATATTGGGGGATTGAGTGATGGTAATGCCATTGAACATCACGGGGCGATGAATGTTTGGATTCTCTCTTGTTGGAGATAGTCATTGCCTGACACTTGTGTGGCGTAAATGTTACT
Organism: Isurus oxyrinchus; assembly: GCA_026770705.1. Taxonomy (NCBI): domain Eukaryota; kingdom Metazoa; phylum Chordata; class Chondrichthyes; order Lamniformes; family Lamnidae; genus Isurus; species Isurus oxyrinchus. The sequence goes on along the minus strand of JANJGN010000006.1, from coordinate 3,453,310 downwards.
TGCCATTTGTCAGCCCAAGCCTAGATATTGTCCAGGCCTTGCTCCATTTGGACATGGACTGCTTCAATATCTCAGGAATTGTGAATGGTGCTGAACATTGTGCAATCATCAACGAACATCCCCACTTCTGACATAATGATGGCAGGAAGGTCATTGATGAAACAGCTGAAGATGGTTGGGCCGAGGACACTACCCTGAGGAACTCCTGCAGTGATGTCCTGGAGCTGAGATGACTGACCTCCAATAACCACAACCATCTTCCTTTGTGCTAGGTATGACTCCAACCAGTGTGGCCTTGCTGTCAAGGGCAGTCACTTTCACCTGTTCTTTAAAATTGTAGAGGAATATCATTCAAGTGTATTAATATTCATGCATGAACATTTGAGCAGCCTCATTTTAAGGCAATGTATTTTTATAGAACTGTTTATGTCTAATAGAATCCAGGTTAATTACATGTGGTTGCTTAATTTTATTTGACTCAACTGAACTGCAATTATATTTATGCAGAATTACATAAAAAATACAACAGGAATTGAAATAAAAAATAGAAAATGCTGGAAATACTCAGCAGCTCAGGATCTGTGGAGAGAGGAACAAACGTAAACTGGGCGACCGCTTTGCAGAACACCTGCGGTCTGTCCGCAAGAATGACCCAAACCTCCCTGTCGCTTGCCATTTTAACACTCCACCCTGCTCTCTTGCCCACATGTCTGTCCTTGGCTTACTGCATTGTTCCAGTGAAGCCCAACGCAAACTGGAGGAACAACACCTCATCTTCCGACTAGGCACCTTACAGCCTTCCGGTCTGAATATTGAATTCAATAACTTTAGGTCGTGAGCTCCCTCCCCCATCCCCACCCCCTTTCTGTTTCCCCCTTTTTTCCCCCTTTTTTTTCCCTATAAATTTTACAGATTTTTCTTTTCCCACTTATTTTTAAATATTTTAAAATCTTTTATGCTCCCCCCACCCCCACTAGAGCTGTACCTTGAGTGTCCTACCATCCATTCTTAATTAGCACATTCGTTTAGATAATGTCACCAACTTTAACTTTAACACCTATGTGTTCTTTTGTCCCATTGTCACTGACATCTTTTGATGATCTGCTTCTATCACTGCTTGTTTGTCTACACAAGCACCTCTGTCTCTCTCTCTCTCTCCGCCCCCCCACCCCCTACACACCTTAAACCAGCTTATATTTCAACTCTTTCCTGGACTCGAAATCAAGTTCTGTCGAAGGGTCATGAAGACTCGAAACGTCAACTCTTTTCTTCTCCGCCGATGCTGCCAGACCTGCTGAGTTTTTCCAGGTAATTCTGTTTTTGTTTTGGATTTCCAGCATCCGCAGTTTTCTTTGTTTTCAACTCTGTGTTTAATTGACTGCCACTGCTCTTCAAGAAATGCCTACCTCCTTGAAGAAGTTCTGCTCCTCTCTGCGACAAGATTTCCGTATCTCTCTGTTGCCTTGTTCACCTTCTTTGCTTTCCATTTCCCTCCTAGTGTTTGACAAGGTGTTTACTAAAACCCGCTTTCACAGCCATATCTCCTTTCTCAGTGACTGCCTCCGTCTCCGACTTACCCCACGTGGATTTCAACTGAAATTCCACCCCTCATCTTTCGAACCCACCCAGGATTACCGGTATCTCCAGGACATAAAACGTTTCTCAGACTGCTGTTCCCGTCACATTCTGAAATCCACACTCAGTGCCATGCGCCGCCATATGAACACACTCGACCTCTCCCTCCAGCAGCACCGCCGTACCCTTTTTCAAAGCTGCGCGTGCCCCCAGTTTCATTTTATCCTTCGGCTCATCCGACGCCTCAACAAGAAACTTTTTCTCTTTCTCTCAACTGCTAAGGAACGCAAGCTCCAACAACTCATCGACACCAACACCCATCTAGGACCCTCCACCCCAGCCTGTCCCTCCGTCCCCACCCCATCTTCCAATCCCAGCCCCAGCCGTGTATTCACTATACCCCCTGACCTTCCCCTCTCCGATGCTGAACGTTCAGTGCTCAGCAAAGGACTTAGTTTCATACCCTTACGCCCTCACCTCAATGAATTTCGGGCTCGGCATGATACTGAACTCTTCTTTCGCCGTCTTCGTCTCCGGGCTCACTTCTTTGGGCAGGAGTCCTCTCCCCATTCAACGGATCCTTTTACCCATCTCCAATATTCTCCCTCCACCTGGACCCCTCCCTCTGGATTCTTACCTTCTCTTGATCTTTTCATTGAGAACTGTCGGCGCGACATTAGTCGTCTCAATTTCTCTGCTCCTCTCACCCATTCTAACCTGTCTCTCTCTGAACTTACTGCACTCCATTCTCTCAGGTCCAACCCTGACATTGTCATCAAACCCGCTGACAAGGGTGGTGCTGTTGTTGTCTGGCGCACTGACCTCTACCTCGCGGAGGCTGAGCGTCAACTCGCAGACACTTCCTCCTACCTCTCCCTGGACCATGACCCCACCACTGAACATCAAGCCATTGTTTCCAGGACTGTCACTGACCTCATCTCCTCTGGGGATCTCCCTCCCACAGCTTCCAACCTGATAGTCGCCCAACCTCGGACGGCCCGCTTCTATCTCCTACCTAAAATCCACAAACAGAACTGCCCCGGTAGACCGATCGTCTCAGCTTGCTCCTGCCCCACAGAACTCATTTCTCGTTATCTTGACTCCCTTCTCTCTCCCCTTGTCCAGTCCCTTCCCACCTACATCCGTGATTCCTCTGACACCTTACGTCACATCAACAATTTCCAGTTCCCTGGCTCCAACCGCTTCCTCTTCACCATGGACGTCCAATCCCTCTACACCTCCATCCCCCACCAGGATGGTCTGAGGGCCCTTAGCTTCTTCCTCGAACAGAGGCCAGAACAATCCCCATCCACCACTACTCTCCTCCGTCTGGCTGAACTTGTTCTCACGTTGAACAATTTCTCCTTCAACTCCTCTCACTTCCTCCAAATAAAAGGCGCGGCTATGGGTACCCGCATGGGCCCCAGCTATGCCTGTCTCTTTATGGGATATGTGGAACATTCCTTGTTGCAGTCCTACCCCGGCCCCCTTCCACAACTTTTTCTCCGGTACATCGATGATTACTTCGGTGCTGCTTCATGCTCTCATCGGGACTTGGAAAAATTTATTAATTTTGCTTCCAATCTCCACCCCTCCATCATTTTCACGTGGTCCATCTCTGACACTTCCCTTCCCTTCCTTGACCTCTCTGTCTCAATCTCTGGTGATAGACTGTCCACCAATATCCATTACAAACCCACTGACTCCCACAGCTACCTCGACTACAGCTCCTCACACCCCGCTTCCTGTAAGGACTCCATCCCATTCTCTCAGTTCCTTCGCCTTCGTCGCATCTGTTCCGATGATGCTACCTTCAAAAACGGTTCCTCTGACATGTCCTCCTTCTTCCTTAACCGAGGTTTTCCACCCGCGGTCGTTGACAGGGCCCTCAACCGTGTCCGGCCCATCTCCCGCGCATCCGCCCTCACGCCTTCTCCTCCCTCCCAGAAACATGATAGGGTCCCCCTTGTCCTCACTTATCACCCCACCAGCCTCCGCATTCAAAGGATCATCCTCCGCCATTTCCGCCAACTCCAGCATGATGCCACCACCAAACACATCTTCCCTTCACCCCCCTTATCGGCATTCCGTAGGGATCGCTCCCTCCGGGACACCCTGGTCCACTCCTCCATCACCCCCTACTCCTCAACCCCCTCCTATGGCACCACCCCATGCCCACGCAAAAGATGTAACACCTGCCCCTTCACTTCCTCTCTCCTCACCGTCCAAGGGCCCAAACACTCCTTTCAAGTGAAGCAGCATTTCACTTGCATTTCCCCCAACTTAGTCTACTGCATTCGTTGCTCCCAATGTGGTCTCCTCTACATTGGAGAGACCAAACGTAAACTGGGCGACCGCTTTGCAGAACACCTGCGGTCTGTCCGCAAGAATGACCCAAACCTCCCTGTCGCTTGCCATTTTAACACTCCACCCTGCTCTCTTGCCCACATGTCTGTCCTTGGCTTACTGCATTGTTCCAGTGAAGCCCAACGCAAACTGGAGGAACAACACCTCATCTTCCGACTAGGCACCTTACAGCCTTCCGGTCTGAATATTGAATTCAATAACTTTAGGTCGTGAGCTCCCTCCCCCATCCCCACCCCCTTTCTGTTTCCCCCTTTTTTCCCCTTTTTTTTCCCTATAAATTTTATAGATTTTTCTTTTCCCACCTATTTCCATTATTTTTAAATATTTTAAAATCTTTTATGCTCCCCCCACCCCCACTAGAGCTGTACCTTGAGTGCCCTACCATCCATTCTTAATTAGCACATTCGTTTAGATAATATCACCAACTTTAACTTTAACACCTATGTGTTCTTTTGTACCATTGTCACTGACATCTTTTGATGATCCGCTTCTATCACTGCTTGTTTGTCTACACAAGCACCTCTGTCTCTCTCTCTCTCTCCGCCCCCCACACACACACCTTAAACCAGCTTATATTTCAACTCTTTCTTGGACTCGAAATCAAGTTCTGTCGAAGGGTCATGAGGACTCGAAACATCAACTCTTTTCTTCTCCGCCGATGCTGCCAGACCTGCTGAGTTTTTCCAGGTAATTCTGTTTTTGTTTTCCTTCATTGTATTCACTGCAGTCAAATCTTCAGTCACTTATTACATAATTACCACAAACTATGTTGATTCCTTCCTTCAGTCTCCAGAAGTATAACTATAAGCAACTCGCTGTTCAAGATGACAGCAGTCCTTTAAGAAATGCCAACTCAGCCAAATTTACAAGCTGCAGCAAACCAGCTTTCCAGCTAGACTCACTGGGCACATTTTCCACACGCGTGGAAATTACTGAAATGAAGTGAAAGGAATTTGAAAATTCAGTATGGTCAGCCAGAGGACCAGTACATCCCTGATTTTGTTAGACTCTTAAAACTGGGGCTATTGATCTAACTACGGTTTGAACTAACTGAGGTTGGAGAAACTCGGATTGTTCTCACTAGAGCGACGGAGATTGAGGGGTGACTTGATAGAAGTTTACAAAATTATGAGTGGCATGGACAGAGTAGATAGTCAGAAGCTTTTTCCCAGGGTGGAAGAGTCAATTACAAGGGGACATAGATTTAAGGTGAGAGGAGAAAACTTTAGAGGAATTGGGGGGGGCAAGTTTTTTACGCAGAGGGTAGTGAGTGTCTGGAATTTGCTGCCAGAGGAGGTGGTGGAAGCAGGTACGATAGTGGTGTTTAAGAGGCAGCTTGACAAATACATGAATAGGATGGGAATAGAGGGATACGGATCCCGGAAGCGCAAAATGTTTTAATTTGACGGGCAATATGATTGGAGCAGGCTTGGAGGGCCGAAGGGCCTGTTCCTGTGCTGTACTTTTCTTTGTTCTTTGTTCTTTCGAATTAAAACCTTTCAGTTACAGCTTTGGTTTTGCTGAGTTGCACTCTATATTTACATTTTTTAAAATGAAATGAAACAAAATTACTAACCATTTCTCTTCATATCAACTGCTTCGTTATTAGCACTGGCATGAGATCGCCTTGAGAGACCAGGCAGCTTTTCAGACAGCCTCCGGAATTTCTCATTCACAATAGGTTTGAATGCTTCATGTCCAACACACACCAGAATACTTGGGCAATGAAAGAGAGCTTGCAGGGTGTCAATCTGTAAAATACAAGCCTTATCTTTTTCAGATTAGGAAATACTTTCTCCTATAAAATGTGTTGATACTTTGGTAGGTTACTATTTCTTTAGCAATATGTCACCTTCCAATGAATGAAGTTCCATCTTTCACCCCATCTCCTTCACCCACCACCCCTCCCAACCCTAGCACAATCCACAGAACTTCTGATATCAGCAGCTTGCTCCAGGCCAGAAACCAAGATATACACAGGATAAAAGCTGACGGACATAGCACGGGTCTGAAATTCCATGGAGCCTTTCAAGGGGTTGGAAGTGCAGTGGTGCAGGACTTCTGCCCACAGGTTTACCCTGTCAGTGAGTTTATCCAAAATTCCAGGGATGAAGTAATTTAAATGTGCAGAGTGGGGATGCCATGGAGATGCCCACCTCATTAAAGCGGTGGAAATCAGAGTGAAATCCTGTCACTCCGTAAAGAAGATTCCAAGCACTGAAGAATAGGGACTAAGTTATTTATTTACAAGGAAATGCTTTGAAATGTGGTTGATCTCTCTGGAAATAATTGTTTTGCGACTGCAGTGGGACCTTCCTTCTGCTGGGCCTGAGACTTGCCCTTGAACATAATGGGTAAAAGAAGTACTTGTCTCTTTAGGGTACAATTTCCAGCAAGACTTACAGTGGTGAGAGGTGGGGGGAATAAATCCAGTTGTTGGGCTGTCGGGAGAATAGCATCACAGTTCTGTCTTTCCTCAACTTCAGGGCCAATCGTAATTTTCCTGGCCTTTCCCATAAACAGGTTGTCTCCTCTTATAATGTAGCTGGTACGGGGAAGTCACTAGATTGAGGATGTGAACTCACACACTGCACAGCATCACATCACTTCTGGACCATGATTTGATTACAATATATGACTTTGTGATGATTATTCTATATATATAATGACATAAAGTCAAAATGTGGAAATGCTAGATTGCTCAAAATAGTTCTCACACCAAGACAAGGTTATCCATGGAACATGGCAAGGCAATCATACCATTTAACTCCAATACTTGCAACGCAAACACACAAATAGCAATAGAATGCAATGCACCAAATGTATAACTCGACCATGTGACAGTAGCCAACATTTATCAATGTGTATAGCTACAGGCGTAGATTTGGACCCACAGGAGAAGCACATGATGGAAGCAGAAAATTGAATGTAAGTTAAATTTAAAGCGGTTGGAACAATTCAAAAGGTTGACAATAATTCTAAAAGCCTAGGGAAAGGCACTAAAAGATGTAGAGAACATTTGGAATTGATTCAGTAGGATGATGCCATGGAAGGAAGACTATATTTATGAAGCGAAATCTATGATATTGGTAGCATGTCCACTGGAGGGGAAGTAGCTATGAGGAACTTTAATAGAAGTTTTTTTAAATTATGAAGGGTTTTATAGAATCATTATAGCACAGAAGGACATTCAGCCCTAATATAAAAACAAAAAAATTGCAGATGCTGGAAATCCAAAACAAAAACAGAATGACCTGGAAAAACTCAGCAGGTCTGGCAGCATCGGCGGAGAAGAAAAGAGTTGACGTTTCGAGTCCTCATGACCCTTCGACAGAACTTGAGTTCGAGTCCAAGAAAGAGGTGAAATATAAGCTGGTTTAAAGTGTGTGGGGGGGGGGGCAGAGAGAGAGAGAGAGAGAGAGAGAGGTGGAGGGGGGGTGTGGTAGTATGGACAAACAAGCAGTGGTAGAAGCAGATCATCAAAAGATGTCACCAACAATAGAACAAAAGAACACATAGGTGTTAAAGTTAAAGTTGGTGATATTATCTAAACGAATGTGCTAATTAAGAATGGATGGTAGGGCACTCAAGGTACAGCTCTAGTGGGGGTGGGGAGAGCATAAAAGATTTTAAAATATTTAAAAATAATGGAAATAGGTGGGAAAAGAAAAATCTATATAATTTATTGGAAAAAAACAAAAGGAAGGGGGAAACAGAAAGGGGGTGGGGATGGAGGAGGGAGCTCAAGACCTAAAGTTGTTGAATTCAATATTCAGTCCGGAAGGCTGTAAAGTGCCTAGTCGGAAGATGAGGTGTTGTTCCTCCAGTTTGCGTTGGGCTTCACTGGAACAATGCAGCAAGCCAAGAACAGACATGTGGGCAAGAGAGCAGGGTGGAGTGTTAAAATGGCAAGCGACAGGGAGGTTTGGGTCATTCTTGCGGACAGACCGCAGGTGTTCTGCAAAGCGGTCGCCCAGTTTACGTTTGGTCTCTCCAATGTAGAGCAGACCACATTGGGAGCAACGAATGCAGTAGACTAAGTTGGGGGAAATGCAAGTGAAATGTTGCTTCACTTGAAAGGAGTGTTTGGGTCCTTGGACGGTGAGGAGAGTGAAAGTGAAGGGGCAGGTGTTACATCTTTTGCGTGGGCATGGGGTGGTGCCATAGGAGGGGGTTGAGGAGTAGGGGGTGATGGAGGAGTGGACCAGGGTGTCTCAGAGGGAGCGATACCTACGGAATGCCGATAGGGGGGGTGAAGGGAAGATGTGTTTGGTGGTGGCATCATGCTGGAGTTGGCGGAGATGGCGGAGGATGATCCTTTGAATGCGGAGGCTGGTGGGGTGATAAGTGAGGACAAGGGGGACCCTATCATGGTTCTGGGAGGGAGGAGAAGGCGTGAGGGCGGATGCGCGGGAGATGGGCCGGATATGGTTGAGGGCCCTGTCAACGACTGTGGGTGGAAAACCTAGGTTAAGGAAGAAGGAGGACATGTCAGAGGAACTGTTTTTGAAGGTAGCATCATCGGAACAGATGCGACGAAGGCGAAGGAACTGGGAGAATGGGATGGAGTCCTTACAGGAAGCGGGGTGTGAGGAGCTGTAGTCGAGGTAGCTGTGAGAGTCGGTGGGTTTGTAATGGATATTGTTGGACAGTCTATCACCAGAGATTGAGACAGAGAGGTCAAGGAAGGGAAGGGAAGTGTCAGAGATGGACCACATGAAAATGATGGAGGGGTGGAGATTGGAAGCAAAATTAATAAATTTTTCCAAGTCCCGATGAGAGCATGAAGCAGCACCGAAGTAATCATCGATGTACCGGAGAAAGAGTTGTGGAAGGGGGCCGGAGTAGGACTGGAACAAGGAATGTTCCACATACCCCATAAAGAGACAGGCATAGCTGGGGCCCATGCGGGTACCCATAGCCACACCTTTTATTTGGAGGAAGTGAGAGGAGTTGAAGGAGAAATTGTTCAGCGTGAGAACAAGTTCAGCCAGACGGAGGAGAGTAGTAGTGGATGGGGATTGTTCGGGCCTCTGTTCGAAGAAGAAGCTAAGGGCCCTCAGACCATCCAGGTGGGGGATGGAGGTGTAGAGGGATTGGACATCCATGGTGAAGAGGAAGCGGTTGGGGCCAGGGAACTGGAAATTGTTGATGTAAGGTGTCAGAGGAATCACGGATGTAGGTGGGAAGGGACTGGACAAGGGGAGAGAGAAGGGAGTCAAGATAACGAGAAATGAGTTCTGTGGGGCAGGAGCAAGCTGACACGATCGGTCTACCGGGACAGTTCTGTTTGTGGATTTTGGGTAGGAGGTAGAAGCGGGCCGTCCGAGGTTGGGCGACTATCAGGTTGGAAGCTGTGGGAGGGAGATCCCCAGAGGAGATGAGGTCAGTGACAGTCCTGGAAACAATGGCTTGATGTTCAGTGGTGGGGTCATGGTCCAGGGAGAGGTAGGAGGAAGTGTCTACGAGTTGACGCTCAGCCTCCGCGAGGTAGAGGTCAGTGCGCCAGACAACAACAGCACCACCCTTGTCAGCGGGTTTGATGACAATGTCAGGGTTGGACCTGAGAGAATGGAATGCAGTAAGTTCAGAGAGAGACAGGTTAAAATGGGTGAGAGGAGCAGAGGAATTGAGACGACTAATGTGGGACATTCAGCCCACTGCATCTATGCCATCTCTCTCTACCTACTCTATCCTTATCCCTCATGATTTTGAACATCTCTCAAATCTCCTTTCAACCTTCTCTTTTCTAAGCAGAGCAGCCTCAGCTCCCCCAATCCACTCTCATAACAGAAGCCCCTCATCCCTGGAACCATTCCTGTAAATCTTTTCTGCACCCTCTCTAATCCTGAAGTGAGGTGCCCAGAATTGGACACAATACTCCAGTTGAGGTCAAATCAGTGCGCTATGAAAGTTCACCATAACCACCTTGCTTTTGTACTCTATGTCTCTATTTACAAACGCCAGGATCCCTGGACATGTTATATAACTAAATAACCACTTTGAAATCTTCACCGATACGTGCACATATATCCTTGGATCCGTCTACTCCTCTATTGCCTTTAGAATTATATGCTTTATTTTATATTGCCTCTTCTCATTCTCCCCATAAAATGTTCACACTTCCATGCATTACATTTCACCTGCCATGTGTCTGCTCATTCCACCAACCTGTCTATCTTCTCTTGACATCTATCATTATCCTCCTCAGAATTCACGATGCTGCCAAGTTTTGGGTCATCTGCAAATTTTGAAATTATGCCCTGCACCCTTTTGATAGAGTGAAGGTGATAAGATTATTTCCTCTGATTCGGGGATCAATAGTAAGAGGACATCAATTTAAAACTGTCGCTAAGAAAGTGAGAACAGTGATTGGAAGACATTTTACATAAAAAGTTGTTGGAGTATTGAATGTTTTGAGACCGGGAATGATTGAGCAAAGGCCATTGAATCTTTTAAGCAAAAGCTGGAAAAGTATTTGAAACAGAAAAATATACAAGGCTAATATACAGCTAAGCACACTAAAAATTCCACTTGACACTCCATAAATTGCCATCTAACTAGGTCTACTTATTAACTTAGCACTACCTCTGATTCTGCAAGAGTTAAATATGACTTTTTACATTAGGTTAAAGTGTTTTATGGAAGACTGAAGATATCTCCTATCTAGCTTGGGAAGATGGTGGCGTAGTGGTCATGGGATTAGTGGAATAATATTTCAGCACAGACTAGAAGGGCCGAATGGCCTGTTTTCTATGCTGTAGTGTTCTATAGTACTATGGTAATGTCACTGAACGAATAATCCAGAGGCCCAGGCTAAGGACATAGATTCAAATGCCACTCTACAGGAGCTGTTAGAATTTAAGTTCAACTAAGTTCAGTTAATAAATTTGGAATACAAAGCCAGTCTCAGTAATGACTGGGAAACCATCATGCACATAAAAGTCCATCTGGTTCACTAATGTCTCTTAGGGAGGGGAATCTGCCATCCTTACCTGGTCTGGCCTACACGTAACTACAGATTCACAGCTTGACTCCTAACTGCCCTCTGAAATGACCCAGCAAGCTATTCAGTTCAAGGGCAATTAGGGATGGGCAACAAATGCTGGCCTTCAAAGCGATACCCACATCCCATGAAAGAATAAAGAAAAAAAAGTCTAGCTTCTAGATAATTAGGGCTGTACATTTTTCCAATGCGCCTGGAATTTCCTAGCCAGGGAACTTGATGAACTTCATCGAATTGTTCTGCATACATTTTAGGAAACTTCTACACATTTTGTTGGGTCCCCACGATTTCATTGTACTTCAGGCACTCAGGGACAGGACTCATCGTCTATGAGAGTTTTTTGAGGGTCTAGCTAACAGGGTAGATGAGGGGGAACCGGTGGGTGTAGTACATTTAGGGTTTTCAGAAAGCATTTGAAAGCTGCCACATAGATTATTGCTCATGGGTTGAGGGTAAAATATTAGTATGGATTGAGGATTGGTTAAAAGACATAAACAGGGAGTTGGAATAAATGGGTCATTTTCAGGATGACAGGGTATAACGAGTGGAGTGTTGAAGGATCAGTGCTTGGACCTTGTAAGAGTTAAACAGGTACTTCTATTAGTAAAACAAAAGGTCAGCAGAATTCTCTAGGCAAACCTTGTACACCATAGGACCAGTATTAGTGGAACTCTCCAGAAAGACCTTGGAGATCACAAGTGATTAACTAGAGAGGAGACATAAGGGGGATAAACAGATGAGAAAAAGACAAACAGTACCAGACTAGAATGAGATAAAGAGGTCTTGCTTGGGTAAGGATATGTACATGGGACTGGGAACATCTGCTTTTTATGTGATTATGTACTGACAAGATTGGAACTTGAAAATAATGCATTGTGTGCATGACTAACTCTATTACAGTTTTCCGTAATCAGTAGAATTCTGTTTTTAGCTTGTCTAAGACAGACTCTCCCTGCATTCACTCGAATAAAAACAATCGTTAACCTGTATCCGAGTCTCCTGTGGTCGATTTTGAGAAAGTACAACAGGCCTCAACTATTTACAACCCACACCAATGACTTAGATGGGAGAATGGATTGAAATATATTCAAGTTTGCTGGTGATACAAGCTTTGTGTGAAAGTAAACTGTGATGAGGTTATAAAGAAGCTGTAAAGGGATGTAGACAAGTTAAGTGACAGGAATGAAGTGGCAGATGGAAAATGATGTGGAGCAATGTCAAGTTATCCACTTTTGGGATGAAGAATGGCAAATCGGAGTATTTTTTGCAAAGGTAAGAGACTAGTAAACATTGATATTCCTAGGGATTTAGGTTTTCTCATATACAAATCACTAAACATGAAGGCACAGCATACTATTGGGAAGGTAAATGTTATGTTAGGATTTATTGCAGGGACTTGAATATAACAGTAATGGGGCTAATAATTGGTTTACCCCATTTTTTGGGTGCAGGGATTGCAATTTGCAGCCTGGCCACAATCATTCTGATCAAGATGGGCAACATGCAAATTGGGATGATTCTAGCATCTGGCCGAGCAGCTCACACATTGCTTCCTCCCTCTTAATGCTGACAGCTTCCTCTGCACTCAGCAAGCGACCCGAGCAGCATTACTCACAAACTAGATGGTGCAGCCAGCCTGTTCTTCCCCAAGGCAGGCTGTCCTTCTTAAAGGGAAGAAAATTGCTGCCACTTAAAACTTGGCAAAGAGAGGGTTCCAGAGTGATGCATGCGACACTGAAGGCATTGGGAAGGGGTTGGGGACGGGGGTGAGGTTGGTGGTTGGAGGAGAAATGACATGGTTCTGGCGGGGTCAGGAGGGCTCTCAAGGCTCAACCTCAGAAAGGAGTGGGAGTCGATGGCCAGGGAGGTCAATTCCTGGAGTCTGGGCTCCTGGACCTGGCAGCAGTGCCCCAGAAGGTCCAATAAACTTGTGGTGGTTAACATTAGTGAACACTCTTTCACATGAAATCTCCTGCTCACCACAGCGCCAGCCTCTCACACTGCTCAATACACTACAACCCTATCACTCACCAAGCGGCACCACTGGAATCAGGCCAGACATCCAGATACACCACCCCAACCTCACACACCAATCAATTCTCCCAGCTTCAAACTCACCTCTCACTGCCTCCACACACCTCCACCTATTCAGCAATGACAGATCATCACTCAAACACAATGCAATACAAACAGCAACATTCTGCCCTCTCTCTTGCAAGACAAGGTGGGACACAATAGATGGGACCAGGGCAGAACCAGTAGGGGACAAGGATACCTGCATCTTCTAAATCTAAATGCAATGGAAGAGATGGCTCTCAGCATCATGGGGTTGAATACAATGGTACCCCTGGAATCTCTGCATTTCTAAGAATGTTGAGGATGATGGTGTGTTCCTTCATTATGTTTCTTCTCTCAACTCCTGGCTCACCCTCAACCTGCTACCTGTTATGATGTGCAAGATGCTGATGGTGTGACCATGAACCTCATGCTTTACACTTCACCCCCCTTCCCTCATACTAACCTTCCCCTTCAGATTTCCTTCTTTCAGACACCCAAAAACTGCCACATGCCCAGCCACAGGAGTGCAAGGAGTAAGAGATAGGCCACCAACAGAGCACAGGCTAAGAGGCCCTGTAACTTGATCTGACACTTGCGGCCACCAGCTCCAAAACTGGCATGACACATAAACCTGGAGGTTAGTTTAGAGTTAGAATCAGCGCATGGTGAGTCATCCAAGCATGAGCTGTCTTTAGATAGGCCAGGGGTAAAGGATGGATCATTAGCCAGTGCACTGCAGGGTGGGTGGGAGGGGGAGGTTATGAGTTCTTGTGCAGGAGATGCTGATGAGGTGACCTTGATGGGGTGGCACACAGGAGAATGTTTCTGGCCATGCATACCAAGATGCTGGGTGAGTTTGGTGACCTGCTGGACAGTCATCTGCCATTGTTAAGGAGCACAAAGGAATCCAGCTCCAGCCTTACAGAACATGTCACAAAGAGCTTGTCCTCTCCACAGCCCAAACTCCATCTGCCTGTCATTCTGCAGACCCAAAGGCATTGCCACTGTTGTCCCCCTACCTGTTGCAGGCTTTGAGTGGATGGACACCCTACTCCTGTGGATGCAGCACCAGCCCCCTAGTTCAGGAATCACCCACAAGAGGAAACATCCTTTCCACGTCCACCTTGTCAAGGCCGTTCAGGATCTTGTAAACTTCAATCACATCACCCCTCACTCTTCTAAAGTCCAGTGGAAACAAGCCCAGCCTGTCTAACCTTTCTGCATGATACAACCCGATCATTCCAGGTATCAATCAAGAAAATCTCCTCTGAAGCACCTCCAATGCATTTACATCCTTTATTAAATAATGAGACCAAACTGCACACTGTATTCGAGACGTGGTCTCATCAATACTCTGTATAACTGAAGCATAACATCCTTACTTTTACATTCAATTTCTCTTGTAATAAAGGACAGCATTCCATTAGCCTTCTTAATTACCTGCGTACCTGCACTAGAACATCTAGATCCTTCTGCAGCTAGGAATTCGGCAGCTGGTCTCCGTTTAAGTAATACTCTGATTTTGTATTCTCTCTGCCAAAGTGAACAACTCCACATATTCCCACATTATCCCCCACCTGCCAGATTTATGCCCACTCACTCAACCTATCAATATGGGTCTGCAACCTCCTTATCTCTTCTTCACAATATACTTTCCTACCTATCTTTGTGTCATCTGCAAGTTTAGCGACCATGCCTTCGCTCCCCTTGTCTAATTCATTGATGTAAATTGCAAAAAGTTGAGGCCCCCGTACAGACCCCTGAGGGACTCCACTCGTCACATCCTGCCAATCAGAAAAAGACCCATTTATACATACTCTCTGTTTTCTGCCAGCCAGCCAATCTTCTATCCATGCTAATATGTTACCCCCTACACCATGAGCTTTCATATTCCGCAATAACCTTTGATGTGGCACCTTATCAAATGCTGTCTGGAAATCCAAGTACAGCACGTCTATAGATTCCCCTTTATCAATGGTGCATGTCACAGCTTCAAAGAACTCCAATAAATTGGTTAAACATGATTTCCCTTTCACAAAATCATGCTTGCTCTTCCCGATTACCTTGAGTTTCTCTAAGTCCATAGTTGTAACCTTCTTGATGATCGATTGTAACACCTTCCCCATGACAGACATCAAGCTAACTGGCCTATAGTTCCCTGATTTCTGTCTCCCTCCCTTCTTGAATAGAGGGGTTATATTTGCTACTTTCCAGTCTGATGGAACCTTTCCAGAATTTAGGGCATTTTGAAAAATTAACACCAACACATCTACTATTTCATTAACTGACTTTTTAAGACCCTATGATGAAAACCATCAGGACCCGGACACTTGTCAGCCCACTGCTCCACCACTTTGCTCAGTACTGCTTCCCTAGTGATTGTAATTTCACCAAGTTTCCCTCTCCTTTCCACCTCCTGATTTATAGCTATCACTGGAGTAGTTTTTGTATCCCCTATGGTGAAGACAGAAGGAAAATATTTGTTCATTTCATCCGTGAATTCCTTATTATCAACTATTAACTACCCATTGTCACTCTCTAGAGGACCAACACTCACTTTACTTTTTTCCTTTGTAAATACTTCTTGCTATCTGTTTTTACATTTCTAGCTAGCTTGCTCTCATACTCTAATTTCTTACTCCTGATTAACCTTTTAGTCATTCTCTGCCATTCTTTATAATCTGACCAATCATCTGACCTGCCACTCATCTTTGAGGAGTTGTATGCTTTTTCCTGAAGTTTGATGCTTTCTTTAACTTCTTTAGTTAACCACAGATGGTGGGTCCTCCCCTTAGAATTTTTCTTCATAGTAGGAATATACTTACTCTGAATATTCTGAAATGTCCCTTTAAATGTCTGATACTGCTTCTCTATTGATCTATCCTCTAGCCTCGTATGCCAGTTGACTTCAGCTAGCTCAACTTTCATCCCTACATAGTTGCCCTTAGTTAAGTTTAAAATACTAGTCTTAGACCCACTCTTCTCCCTTTCAAACTGATGTAAAATTCAATCATATTGTGGTCACTGCTACCTAGGGGAGCCTTCACTCTGAACTCATTCATTACTCCTGGTCACATTACACAATACCAAGTCTAATAAAACCTGCTCTCTGGCCAGTTCCAGAATATGCTGCTCTAATAAACTATCTTGAAAGCATTCTACAACTTCCTCAAACAGGCTACCACTGCCAGTCTGATTTTTTGAGTTTATATGTAGATTAACTTCACCCATGATGATTGCCATCTCTTTATAACAAGCAGCCAATATTTCTTTTTGTATACTTTGTCCTAAATTGTGGTTACTGTTAGGGGCCCTGTAGACCATCCCACGAATCACAGAATCACACAATTGTTACAGTGTATAAGGAGGCCATTCAGCCCATCATGTCTGCACTGGTTCTCTGAGCATTTTAACTTAATGCCAATTTCCTGCCTTTTCCCTGATACTCTGCACATTGTTTTTATTTAAATAATCATTCAATGCCCCCTTGAATGCCTCAATTGAACCTGCCTCCACCACACTTCCAGGCAGTGCATTCCAAATCCTAACTCCTCGCTGCATGAAAAAGTTTTTTCTCACCTCGCAAGGAAAACAGTCCTAGCTTCTCTAATCTTTCCTCATAACTGAAGTATCTCACCCCTGGAACCATTCTTATAAACCTCTCCTGCACTCTCTCCAATGCGTTCACATCCTTCCTATAGTGTGGCACCCAGAACTGTACACAATACTCCAGCTGAGGTCTAATCAGTGTCTTATATAAGTTCATCAAACCCTCCCTGCTCTTGTACTCTATGCCCCTATTAATGAAGCCTAGAATATTGTATGCTTTAGAAACAGCTCTCTCCACCTATCCTGCCACCTTTAATGACTTATGTACATATACACCCAGATCTCTCTGCTCCTGCACACCCTTTAGAAAAGTATCCTTTATTTTATACTCTTTCCATGTTCTTTGTAACAAAGTGTCTCACCTCACAATTGTCCACATTGAACTCCATCTGCTCCCTATCTGCCCACCCCACCAATGTGGAGTGACTTCTTTCCCCTACTATTCCTCATCTCCCCCAAAACCGATTCTACACCTTATCTCCTGAACCAAAGTATTCTCTATTGCGCCAATGCCATCCTTGATCAACAGTGCTACCCTTTCACCTTCACCTAGGTTCCTATTCTTCTTGAATATCATATTCCCTTCAACTGTCATCCTGCAGCCACATCTCCGTAATGACTATCAGATCATATTTATTTACTTCAATGTGCGCTATCAATTCATTTACTTTGTTCTGAATGCTACCTGCATTCAGATGCAGAGCATTTAGTTCCCTCTTTATCTTTGTAACATCTACTTTTAACTATTGGTGTATTCTTAGGTTTTATTTCTCTGTCCCTTCCTGCTATTCTATGACCTTCATTTTCCATATGAATATTGTGGTTTCCTGCCTTGATTCTACCCTTTGATTTTCCACATCTACCCAAGCCTGATCCCTCACCCCCACCTTGCTTACTTAAAAATCCTCTCTACTTCCCTAGTTATGCAGCTCGCTAGATCACTGATCCCAGCACGGTTCAGGTGTAGACTGTTCCAATGGTACAGCCCCCGCTTTCCCCAGTACTGGTGGCAGTGCCCCACAAACTGGAACCCACTTCTCCCCATACCAGTCTTTGAGACAGGCATTCATCTTTCTAATCTTATTTGCCTTAAGACAATTTGCACATGGCTCAGGTAGTAATCCAGGGATTAGAGTCATAGAGGTCTTCAGCACAGAAAAAGGCCCTTCGGCCCATCGAGTCTGCGCCGGTCAAACAAGTACCTAACTATTCTAATCCCATTTTCCAGCACTAGGCCATGGCATCGCAAGTGCACATCCAAATACTTCTTAAATGTTATGAGGGTTTCTGCCTCTACCACCCTTTCAGGCAGTGAGTTCCAAATTCCCACCACCTTCTGGGTGAAAAAATTCTTCCTCACATCCCCTCTAAACCTCCTGCCCCTTACCTTAAATCTATGCCCCTGGTTATTGACCCCTCCACCGAGGGAAAAGTTCCTTCCTGTCTACCCTACCTATGCCCCTCATAATTTTATACACCTCAATCATGTCCCCCCTCAATCTCCTCTGCTCCAGGGAAAATAACCCCAGTCGATCCAATCTCTCCTCATAACTAAAACTCTCCAGCCCAGGCAACATCCTGGTGAATCTCCTCTGCACTCTCTCTAGTGCAATCACATCCTTCCTAGAATGCGGATTCCAGAACTGCACGCAATACTCTAGCTGTGGCACAACCAGCATTTTATACAGTTCCAGCATAACCTCCCTGCTCTTATATTCTATGCCTTGGCTAATAAAGGCAAGTATCCCATATGCCTTCTTAACCACCTTATCTACCTGTCCCGCTACCTTTAGGGACTGGTGGACATGTACACCAAGGACCCTTTGATCCTCAGTACTTCCCAGGGTCCTACCATTCATCGTGTATTCCCGTGCCTTGTTTGTCCTGCCCAAATGCATCACCTCACACTTACCCAGATTAAATTCCATTTGTCACTGATCAGCCCACCTGACCAGCCCGTCTATATCCTCCTGTAATCTAAGGGTATTCTCACTATTTACCACCCCACCAATTTTCGTGTCATCCATGAACTCAATGATCAACCCTCCTACATTCAAGTCTAAATTGCTTATATATACCACAAACAACAAGGGACCCAACACCGATCCCTGTGGAACCCCACTGGACACAGGCATCCAGTCACAAAAACACCCCTTGACTATCACCCTCTGCTTCCTGCCGCTCAGCCAATTCTGGATCTAATTTGCCAAATTGCCTTGGATCCCATGGGCTCTTACCTTCATTATCAGTCTCCCATGCGGGACCTTATCAAAAGCCTTGCTGAATTCCAAATAGACCATATCACCTAGGCTACACACCTGGTCACCTCTTTGAACAATTCAATCAAACCGGTCAGACATAAATCCCTTATGCTGAATGCCCTTGATTAATCCCTGCCTCTCCAAGTATAGATTAATTCTGTCCCTCAGAATTGCTTCCAATAGTTTCCCCACCACTGAGGTCAGACTGACTGGCCTGTAGTTCCCTGGTTTATCCCTTCCTCCCTTCTTGCATAACGGTACCACATTTGTTGTCCTCCAGTACTCTGGTACCTCTCCTGTGGCCAAAGAGGTATTGAAAATTATTGCCAGCGCCCCTGCTATCTCCTCCTTTGCCTCACTCAACAGCCTGGGATACATTTCATCCAGGTCTAGAGATTTCTCTACTTTTAAGCCTGCCAGACCACTTAGAACCTCCTCCCTTTCTCTCCTAATTTCTTTAAACTTATCACAGTCCTTCTGCCTGATTTCCATACCGCACATCGTCCCTCTCACTTGTGAACACCAACACAAAGTATTCATTTAGAACCCTACCTACATCTTCCGGCTCCACACACAAATTACCATATGGTCCTTAATGGGCCCTAATCTTTCCTTTGAGGTTCTTTGCGATTATTGCCTTTGAGGTTCTGCTTCTTAATTTGGTGCCTAGCTCCTCATACTGACTATGCAGAACTTCATTCCTTGTCCTGCGTATGTCATTGGCACCTACATGGACCAAGACAACCTCCCCCTCCCACTGCAAGTTCCTCTCCAGCCCTCAGCAGATGTCCTGAACACTGGCATCGGGCAGGCAACACAGCCGTCTGGACTCCTGCTCTTTGCTGCAGAGAACAGTGTCAATCCCCCTCACTATACTATCTCCTTCTACCACCACATTCATGTTTGCTCCCCACTGCTTGAATGGCTTCCTGTACCATGGTGCCATGGCCAGCTTGCTCATCCACCTTGCAGACCTCACTTTCGTCCACACAGGTCGTGAATACCTCAAGCCTGTTTGACAATTGCAAAGTCTGAGACTCCTCCACTATTGTCTGCTGGGTCCCATTACCTGCCTCACTCACAGTCACATCCTCCTGTCCCTCACTGCTGACCAAAACAGATGACCCTATTCTAAGAGGCATGACCGTCTCCTGGAACAAAGTGTCCAGGTATTTCTCCCCCTCCCTTATGCTGTGCAGTGTCTGCATTTCCGCTTCCAGATCAATAATCCTGATCCAGAATTCCTCTAGCTGCTGGCTTTCTGCAGATGTTCTTTAGGGAAGGAAATCTGTCATCCTTACCTGGTCTGGCCTCCAGACCCACAGCGATGTGGTTGACTCTTAAATGTGCCCCCTAAACAGGGCAATTAGGGATGGGCAATAAATGCTGGCCTAGTCAGCGATGCCCACACCCCATCAACCAATATAAAAAGATGTGTTTGTCCTGAATTGTCTTGGTGTCCGAAAGTGCCCAGATTCCACAGTTACAACATAACACCTGTCCTGCCATTGTTACTTATGTTACTTAGGTAACTTAATTTAATTATATACTTAATTAGCTTATAGCACATCGTTTTTCCAGATGCACTAAATTCCCACATGAACCTAATTCGCTACTTACTCATCTCCGACTCACTCCAGCGTAGTTGCCTATCTTCTCACGTGCCCTTACTGAGCCTTGGCTTTATTAATACGGTCATACAGTACAAGTGCAAGGAGATTATGCTGAACTTATATAAGACCCCAGTTAGACCTCAGCTGGAGTATTGTGTACAGTGCCGGGCATAACACTATAGGAAGGATGTGAACGCATTGGAGAGAGTGCAGGAGAGGTTTATAAGAATGGTTCCAGGGATGACAAACTTCAGTTATGAAGATAGATTGGAGAGGTTGGGACTGTTCTCCTTGGAGAGGAGAAGGCTAAGAGGAGATTTGATAGAGGTGTTCAAAATCATGATGGGGCTGGGGAGGGTAGAAACTGTTTGTGCCTGTAAAAGGATAGAGAACAAAGAGGGCAAGATTTAAAGTGATTTGCAAAGGAAACAAATATGATGTGAGAAAATATTTTTTTACACAGTGAGTGGTTTAAGTCTGGAATGCACTGTCTGGAAGTATGGTGGAGGCAAGTTCAATCAAGGCATTCAAGGGGCCATTGGATGATTATTTGAATAGAAATAATGTGCAGAGTTATGGGGAAAAGGCAGGAGAATGGCACTAAGTCATACTGCTGGTTTGGTGAGCCAGTGCAGACACAATGGGCTGAATGGCCTCTCTCTGCACCATAACAACTCTGTGATTCCTGGGATGATAGGGCTGTCCTATCAGGAGAGATTGAGTAGAATGGGCCTTTATTCGCTGGAGTTTGAATGAAAATGTGATTTCATTGAGATGTAGATAATCCTTAGAGTAATTGGCAGGGTAGATACTGAGGGGCTTTTCTCCTAGCTGAAGATTCTAGAACCAGGAGACACAATCTCAGGATAAGACCATAAGACCATAAGACATAGGAGCAGAAATTAGGCCATTCGGCTCATCGAGTCTGCTCCGCCATTCAATCATGGCTGATAGGTTTCTCAACCCCGTTCTCCCGCCTTCTCCCCATAACCTTTGATCCCCTTACCAATCAAGAACCTATCTATCTCGGTCTTAAATACACTCAGTGACCTGGCCTCCACAGCCTTCTGTGGCAATGAATTCCATAGATTCACCACTCTCTGGCTAAAGAAGTTTCTCCTCATCTCTGTTCTAAAAGATCTTCCCTTTACTCTGAGGCTGTGCCCTCGGGTCCTAGTCTCTCCTACTAATGGAAACATCTTCCCCACGTCCACTCTATCCAGGCCTTTCAGTAATCTGTAAGTTTCAATCAGATCCCCCCTCATCCTTCTAAACTCCATCGAGTAGCGACCCAGAGTCCTCAAACGTTCCTCATATGTTAAGCCTTTCATTGCTGGGATCATTCTCGTGAACCTCCTCTGGACCCTTTCCAGGGCCAGAACATCCTTCCTGAGATACTGGGCCCAAAATTGCTCACAATAATAATGGGTCAGTCATTTAGGACTGAGGTGAGGAAAAATTCCTTCACTCAAAGGATTGTGAAAATTTGGAATTCTCTACCCCAGACAGCAGTGGATGCTCAGTCAGTAACTTTGTTCAAGGCTGATACTGAATAAATGTTTGGGCACGAAGGACAGGAATTTCCTGTTGGCGAGCAGGGGGCGGGGCCCGCTCGCCGACGCAGAAAATAACGCACGGTGATGTCGGCAGAACTCCTGTCGTCACCACGCCCCATTTAAATATTCAGGAAGGCGGGGGCTCAGCAAAATCAGCTGTGGGCCCGCCGACCTGTCAATGGCCAATTGAGGCCATTGACAGAGTCATTTAAGTAATTGATGGACCTGCTCGACCAACCTTAAGGCTGACGGTCTGGCCAGGAGCCCTGGCAGGAACTAGGAAAAGCATCAAACCTCATCCACGGGCGGGATGAGGTTTCATGTAGGGTTTTCAAATATTTAATTAAAGTGTTTTTAAAAGTTATGGACATGTCCCAACTCACGTGACAGTGTCACATGAGGGAACATGTCAGGGATTTTTTTTTCTCTATGTTTAATATTTTTACAGTAGAGCAGCCCTTTGCCTCAGGGAGATGAGTGCGCTCTTTCGTGCGAATACGCGAGAGAGCGCGCTCCTGGGTTTAGGGATTCCCCCATCACCCGCATAGGGAGCGCACAGCACTTCCATGTGGACATCACGCCGGGCGGGCCTTAATTGGCCCACCCACGTAAAATAGTGGTGATCGGAGGCCTGCCTCTACGTGCCCACTTATCAACATTTCCTCACCGATGGGGGGAAGGTTCTGCCCTGAGAGAATCAAGGGTAATGCAAATAGAGCAGGAAAGTGAAGTTGATGTAGAAGCTCAGCTATGATCTTAATGACTGGTGGAGCAGGATCAAGGATTGCTATAGTCCACTCCTGCTCTTATTTCATATATTCTTAGGATATTTTATATCCACACTGAAAATTGATCCATGGTTCCAAACAAGTACCAAAATAACAATACCTGCTTCGGCTCAGTAACATTCAGTTCGCTCTTTTGAAGCTGACTCATTCATTACTTTCAAAAACTAGGATCAGCATCCAGGACAGGGCAGAATGGAGATCCCAAAGTCTTGGCTGCCGACCAACATATAAACACATCTGTCAGCAGGATCAACATATAAACACATCTGTCAGCAGGATCAACATATAAACACATCTGTCAGCAGGATCCCTTTCAACTTATTCCCAAAACTTCTGTTTATTCCTAAGTGCATCGTCAAACTCAGATATACTTTGCAATTGTAAATTGTAAATTTTGCCAGAATTAGGTCGGTACTTACATTTATTCCATCCACTGTATAAAGTTTTCTCACACTGTACTGCATGAGCTCGGAGATTTCATCGAGAAAACTTCGGAAACTGTGTGTATTTCTCTTGTGGAGGACAATTGAGTAATGAATGCCGACATTCCCATTTTTAATGAGTATTATTTTTTTATGTGCCATTTGAGTACGATCTACGTGAGTGTATTCCGGCTTTGGTCTCTGTGTGGTATGTCGCCGGGCACTCATTGGTTTATTGCTCTGCAATGTTACTTTCCCCGCTGGGATTGGCTTAACATGCTTTTTATGAGAACAAATATATGAGCCTCCATCTTCTAGCTGCTCCAGGCTGTTGATGCTGTGAACTCCACGAGGAGTTGTTATTGTCCTCACAGCAAATGGAAGTGAAATCTTCTGGGTGAGGTCATCCAAGAGGGCATCAAAGGTCTTGAAGGCCCGTTTGTTTACAGTCATTTTCACTCCAGTGAGCTGAGGTTCTCCACTCTTGTAGAAGGTTATTTTCTTTGCTGGAGTTACCTCAGTGAGGTTGGTGACCTTGGGTGCTGAAGACAGAGGTTGCTCGAGGTTGAATGGATAAAAAGCAGAAGAGTAACTCAGAGAAGCTTTGTTCATGTCGATCTGTTAGATAAACCCGAAAACAGAAACAGTGTTACAGCTCTTTGATCTTAATTGAAATGAATTCACTTTCTGTACATCCCAGCTTCACTGGCAGATTATGCCTGAGCTTCTCTCCCCTTTTCTTCAACAGCGATGACTCATGCTAAGACCAGCAGCCATTCAGTAATTTGCCCCAATGGCAATTGTTTAGACATGAACCGTGATTTTGTGGACTGAGTTTTCCTGGCCCATGGTGGCAGGCTTAGAGGCAGAGGGAAAGTTAGTGGCGGTGGTGGTGGGGGGGTGGGGGGGGGGTGGTGGGGGGGGGTCTGCATCTGGACAGCTCCCTTAAGCATTCCTTGCTGCCTGGGAACTTTCCCAGGGGCATCTATGAATAGGATCACTGGCTGGTAGCCAATGAAACTGGCAAAGGCCTCAATTGGGGCAGCCATAAGGTCCCGCTGGTATTTGGCCAGCATGTAGCAGACCCCACACTGAGCAGAGGTCACCAGCTCAATCAATGCACCAACTGGAGCCAAAGACCCCAATGATAGGGCCACAAGCATGAAAGGAACAAACTCCATCTCAAACGATTCCTCTAGGAGGGTTTTTCCTCCATTCTGAGGGGTTGGCTGGCTTTGGTCCTCATAATTTTTGATTTGGATCCACGCCTCCAACAGGTGCCTCCATGTTTGGGTACCCCTGAGATCTGCTACTTGCCCCAGCGGTGCCCACCTCTCCTGGTGGGGCTGTCAAGACTCCAGGTCTGCTACCCCTCTGATTGTGCCATCTGCATCGGAAGCCCATCCATTGCCCTTAATTATATGATGACTGTTGAGGTAACCAATTAGGAGGCTACCTCTGGGAAATTTGCAGGGTCAGTCAAGCTGCTTTCAAGTGCAGGCTTGGGACCCCATTTTGTCCCCACATCAAGGTCCTGAAGCTCATGGGAAAACCCATCCCAGTGTGACAATAGATTACTTGGATCATGGGTATACAGGGACGGTCATGCCCACAGGCAATTCTATGATTGCTGGATGCTCAGACATGTGCACCTTCTTGCAGTGTTCATCGGAGAATAAATTAGAATTAGATTCATGATCATAAAGGTTGTGGATTGTCATAAAAACCCAAGCGGTTCAATACTTTTCCACAAGGAGGGGAACCTGCCACTATTCTGAAGAAGAGTCATACAGACTCGAAACGTTAACTTTGTTTCTCTCTCCACAGACTCTACCAGGCCTGTTGCATTTTTCTAGCATTTTCTGTTTTTATTAACCCGCCACTTCTATCTGGTCTGGTCTGTTTGTCCTACATTTTGTTCTTGACTTCAATGACTTAAGCACAACAAGAAATGGGTAATAAATATTATTTTGCTAGTATTGTCACTATTTCAAGAACAGATGAAAAAAAACCATGCGGGATCAACATGTGGAATGTAGTGCAGGAATCATTTAGGAAACAGAATATAGCAGTGGAGACTGCAGGATCCTTCTGGATAGAAGAACTCCAATGGGATAAATGGTCTTCTGTATCTACATGTATCTACTAACCTTGTAAGAAGAATGAATGGGAAAAGGCCATTCAATCCATTGTGTCCAATGGGTGTAACATTTTATTAATAATTTGGGATATCCATGACATTGTTTCTGGGAGGTAAAGTCTCATTTCTTAAAACAAATGTTAATTTTTTAAAAAATCTTGTTTGTTCCTAACTTAGCTGCCTTCTTTAAGTTTAGCTGCAATTACTGAATGAATCAGAAAACAAAAACAGAATTACCTGGAAAAACTCAGCAGGTCTGGCAGCATCGGCAGAGAAGAAAAGAGTTGATGTTTCGAGTCCTCATGACCCTTCGACAGAACTAGGTGAATCCCAGGAAGGGGTGAAATATAAGTTGGTTTAAGGTGGTGGGGGGGGGGGGGTGGTGTTGGGTGGGGGGAGAGAAGTGGAGGGGTGGTGTGGTTGTAGGCAAAAGCAGTGGTAGAAGCAGATCATCAAAAGATGTCACAGACAGCAGAACAAAAGAACACAGTTGTCGAAGTTGGTGATATTTAAACGAATGTGCTAATTAAGAATGGATGGTAGGGCACTCAAGGTACAGCTCTAGTGGGGGTGGGGGAAGCATAAAAGATTTAAAAATATTTTAAAATAATGGAAATAAGTGGGAAAAAGAAAAATCTATATAATTTAATGGAAAAAAAAACAGAAGGAAGGGGGAAGAAACAGAAAGGGGGTGGGGATGGAGGAGGGAGCTCAAGACCTAAAGTTGTTGCATTCAATATTCAGACCGGAAGGCTGTAAGGTGCCTAGTCGGAAGATGAGGTGTTGTTCCTCCAGTTTGCGTTGGGCTTCACTGGAATAATGCAGCAAGCCAAGGACAGAAAGCAGGGTGGAGTGTTGAAATGGCAAGCGACAGGGAGTTTTGGATCATTCTTGCGGACAGACCGCAGGTGTTCTGCAAAGCGGTCGCCCAGTTTACGTTTGGTCTCTCCAATGTAGAGGAGACCACATTGGGAGCAACGAATGCAGTAGACTAAGTTGGGGAAAATGCAAGTGAAATGTTGCTTCACTTGAAAGGAGTGTTTGGGCCCTTGGACGGTGAGGAGAGAGGAAGTGAAGGGGCAGGTGTTACATCTTTTGCGTGGGCATGGGGTGGTGCCATAGGAGGGGGTTGAGGAGTAAGGGGTGATGGGGGAGTGGACCAGGGTGTCCCGGAGGGAGCGATCCCTACGGAATGCCGATGGGGGGGTGAAGGGAAGATGTGTTTAGTGGTGCCATCATGCTGGAGTTGGCGGAAATGGCGGAGGATGATCCTTTGAATGCGGAGGCTGGTGGGGTGATAAGTGAGGACAAGGGGGACCCTATCATGTTTCTGGGAGGGAGGACAAGGCGTGAGGGCGGATGCGCGGGAGATGGGCCGGACACGGTTGAGGGCCCTGTCAACGACCGTGGGTGGAAAACCTCAGTTAAGGAAGAAGGAGGACATGACAGAGGAACCGTTTTTGAAGGTAGCATCATCGGAATAGATGCGACGGAGGCGAAGGAACTGGGAGAATGGGATGGAGTCCTTACAGGAAGCGGGGTGTGAGGAGCTGTAGTCGAGGTAGCTGTGGGAGTCGGTGGGTTTGTAATGGATATTGGTGGACAGTCTATCACCAGAGATTGAGACAGAGAGGTTCGGTCCGAGTCCGAATTTCTCCTTCAACTCCTCTCACTTTCTCCAAATAAAAGGTGTGGCTATGGGTACCCGCATGGGCCCCAGCTATGCCTGTCTCTTTATGGGGTATGTGGAACATTCCTTGTTCCAGTTCTACTCCGGCCCCCTTCCACAACTCTTTCTCCGGTACATCGATGATTACTTCGGTGCCGCTTCATGCTCTCGTCGGGACTTGGAAAAATGTATTAATTTTGCTTCCAATCTCCACTCCTCCAACATTTTCACGTGGTCCATCTATGACACTTCCCTTCCCTTCCTTGACCTCTCTGTCTCAATCTCTGGTGATAGACTGTCCACCAATATCCATTACAAACCCATCGACTCCCACAGCTACCTCGACTACAGCTCCTCACACCCCGCTTCCTGTAAGGACTCCATCCCATTCTCTCAGTTCCTTCACCACTGTCGCATCTGTTCTGATGAAGCTACCTTCAAAAACAGTTCCTCTGACATGTCCTCCTTCTTCCTTAACCGAGGTTTTCCACCCACGGTCGTTGACAGGGCCCTCAACCGTGTCCGGCCCATCTCCCGCGCATCCGCCCTCACGCCTTGTCCTCCCTCCCAGAAACATGATAGGGTCCCCCTTGTCCTCACTTATCACCCCACCAGCCTCCGCATTCAAAGGATCATCCTCCGCCATTTCCGCCAACTCCAGCATGATGCCACCACCAAACACATCTTCCCTTCACCCCCCCATCGGCATTCCGTAGGGATCGCTCCCTCCGGGACACCCTGGTCCACTCCTCCATCACCTCCTACTCCTCAACCCCCTCCTATGGCACCACCCCATGCCCACGCAAAAGATGTAACACCTGCCCCTTCACTTCCACTCTCCTCACCGTCCAAGGGCCCAAACACTCCTTTCAAGTGAAGCAACATTTCACTTGCATTTTCCCCAACTTAGTCTACTGCATTCGTTGCTCCCAATGTGGTCTCCTCTACATTGGAGAGACCAAACGTAAACTGGGCGACCGCTTTACAGAACACCTGCGGTCTGTCTGCAAGAATGACCCAAACCTCCCTGTCGCTTGCCATTTTAACACTCCACCCTGCTCTCTTGCCCACATGTCTGTCCTTGGCTTGCTGCATTGTTCCAGTGAAGCCCAACGCAAACTGGAGGAACAACACCTCATCTTCCGACTAGGCACTTTACAGCCTTCCGGACTGAATATTGAATTCAACAACTTTAGGTCTTGACCTCCCTCTTCCATCCCCACCCCCTTTCTGTTTCCCCCTTCCTTTTTTTTCCAATAAATTATATAGATTTTTCTTTTTCCCACCTATTTCTATTATTTTTAAAATTTTTTAAATCTTTTATGCTCCCCCACCCCCACTAGAGCTGTACCTTGAGTGCCCTACCATCCATTCTTAATTAGCACATTCGTTTAGATAATATCACCAACTTCGACACCTATGTGTTCTTTTGTTCTGCTGTCTGTGACATCTTTTAATGATCTGCTTCTATCACTGCTTTTGCCTACAACCACACCACCCCCCTCCACTTCTCTCCCCACCCCCCCCCCCCCCACCCACCCCCCCACCCCCGCCCCCCCCCCAAACACCTTTAAACCAGCTTATATTTCAACCCTTCCTGGGATTCACCTAATTCTGTCGAAGGGTCATGAGGACTCGAAACATCAACTCTTTTCTTCTCCGCCGATGCTGCCAGACCTGCTGAGTTTTTCCAGGTAATTCTGTTTTTGTACTGAATGAATCAGCCTGGCAAAGCTGGCCCTGACAGGCTAACTCTGCCTCCAGTTTTACCTTGGTGCCCATTTTTTTTTTGAATGGATTGATATTGCTGATGAAAATCATTAGTTTTGCGATATAATTGTTCAATCAAATGTGAAAAGAACTTCAGCCACGTCTTAGTATAAGGACGGCTGATGGTATGCACTGTGATAATTATTTTACAGCCAGTGTATCTAAACAGTGTCGGCTTATTGCTGTGTAGCTACTTGATGAAGCCAGTGTAAAGCCAGTTTTTCCTCTGTCTCCCACGACTCCTTTGACGGGTTACTCTGGAGACCATTTGACATGTAACAATGGTCCCCTATTGGATAAGGTTTACGTTAGGACAGCTGATGGTTCCTGATGTGATAATTATTTTACAACCTGCATATCCTTGAGCAGTTTGATCTTGCAGACCTTCTCTGTCTGCTAGTCTGGTAGTGAATGTCGTCACGTGTTTTAATATTTATCTGCAGGGGACACAAACCTGTGGATCCTCCAAATCCCACAAACAAAAATAGCTGGCATCAAGGTAAGCCACTTCTTAATTTTTGCTGATTCAGAAAACCTGCCTGCTATGGGCTGTAAGTTTATCATAGTCTGATTTAGTCCCCTGTACACACTGTCCCTTATATGTATGCATGGAGTTCTGCACTCTCCCACTCCACTGTGATGTGAGTATAATTGTCACTTCCCTTTTGTTTTCTGCCAAAATTATATCCATAAAGAAAATCTCTGCATAATATATTACTCTTGCTGAGGTTTTTGTAATAATGATTGCAAGAACTTGTCTGTAGCATGAATTTCGGGGTGAGTTCTAAGTTAAACTGAAACATCAGGATTCCTGAAGGTTGAGCAATGTACAGTACTTATTTTCCGTGACAACTGATGCTTCTTTTTATGCTCATCAAGATGAGAGATGTTGGTGCATAATATGGTAACTAATACATTTCAAAATTGGCCACTTAATGTGAGAATCAAGAATTGGCAAAGTAGAAATAGTATGTACTTCTTTAGTGTGGAGCTCCCCAGCAATGTGCTTTAACATCAGATTCACACGTAAGCTGCTTTTCACAATGTAGTTAAAAATAACCTACAGAATCCCCTCAGAAGCATAGGTGGAAATGCATTGCTCAGCCTACAGCAGGACATACAGATCAGAAAAGACCAATACTCCATATTCCTGTGATAGCAAGCGGGCTACAATTACCCTAATGTCATGGGCAAAAATATCAGCCAGGGTTTCCATATTGGTCACAGAGATAAAAACAAAGAAAACTGCGGATGCTGGAAATCCAAAACAAAAACAGAATTACCTGGAAAAACTCAGCAGGTCTGGCAGCATCGGCGGAGAAGAAAAGAGTTGACGTTTTGAGTCCTCATGACCCTTAGGGTCCGAAGGGTCATGAGGACTCGAAACGTCAACTCTTTTCTTCTCCGCCGATGCTGCCAGACCTGCTGAGTTTTTTCCAGGTAATTCTGTTTTTGTTTTCCATATTGGTTGCTGTCCGTGGACCACACTGGAAAGAGAACTGAGTGGGTATCCAGGATCAATCTGCCCACAATACTATCCACAGTGAAATGGCCTGCATGTGGTGGCACATGTTAGGAAGGGCCACCTGCGAGAGGCATCAGAGTATGACCAGCACCCTGAGTGCTGTGCCCCACCTGTGTCAGTGTTTATGGTGGTGTGAATCAGCAGAGTGGGGTTTTGTGGGGTGGTAAGGGTGGGAGGCCTTGAGGGGGAAGAAGAAAATTGGATAAAAATACAAAATACATCAAAGTGATTCCTTGCACAATAATGCACCAATTGAATGTATCACAGCAGAAAGATGATGTAAGAGGTTCTCCTGCTAATGACTGCTTTATGCTGGGTGCCACAGATAACCTTAGGTATGCTTCACATATCAACCTGTATATCCTGTGACAAACCATTTCGATTATAAATCAAAACATTCCTTTTGTGGTTTTGTAAGATTTACTTTTACTACAGATTTTGAGGATTTTTGTGACTTTCTTTGCAACACAAGTTACGCTTGGAGATGGAATTTCCGCACTCCTCCCACCTGATGACCTAGGGGGACTGTTCCATCACTTCAGTCGCTCCCGCGAAGATTGCTCCCCACTGTCTGTTGAATATATCTGCTCAGGTTGGAGTGGGTGCTGAGCAATACCATCCAACAGATTTCTCTTCATTAAAATGCCTTAGGAATGCTAGGCATCAGGAACGCCCCACAATCTTGGCATCAAACATGGCGAAGGGAAAGGAGGATGGATTTTAAATTTAGAGGGCTGCCGTGCCTGGAGCACTAAATCTCAATCTCCTTTTTCGCTGGGTGGATCGCTGGCCATGTGTCAGGCTGCAGCCAATTCCCCTACTGGCAGGATCTGCACCACTGGGGTGGGCAACTCAGCAGCAGTGCAAGTACTGCCAGCACTCAGCCACCTGCTGAGGTCAGTATTCACCAAAACTGCTGAGCACAATGCCTGTCCCATCTGTAGCTCAGCAGGATTTTTGCCACATCAGAAAATTCAGCCCAAGGGCTTTAGAGGTTGATATATTCAATAATTATCTTGGAAAATGCTTGAGTTAACATGTTAAAGATAGACTTTCATAATGATATTCGTTACCTGTTATACATACCCGATAAGTGTTATCAACCTTTGAAGCAAGTGTGCTCTCTGGGTTACACTGTCATTTCCATATGTCCTATTTTGTATTGAAATAGAAGTTGACCTTTCAAAGTGTCCTCTAAATATCAACATCGTGAAACAGAAAATTAAACAAACTGCGTTTTGTTTTTAATCTACACCGGCTTCATGAATACAGTGCAAATTCTGCTCAATATAAGCAGTTTGAAACATATTCTGGAATTGCTTTAAAACATATCTATAGGGAAAAATAGATATGTCCATCGTGCAATGTAGACAATATTACCACAGCTATGTTTTAATTCATGACAAATCGTTTCAAGTACACAACACCCGCGTGCATTAAACAACAGTAAGAAATTACAGGAATGCTTTATATGCAATGCGAAGACTTGTAAAAACTGCTAAAATTGTACAATTCAACTTACATCACAAGTATGTTTCTTCAGTCATGCAATTTTACAATAAAAATGGATTGGCGTGTTTCAGTCTGCAGTGAACTGCTTCAACCTGATGTGCAGTTGCACAAGTGAAGGCCACATCCCAACTGGATCCTTCAACAAGGCTGACAATCATCAGTCTGCTAATACCAGTCATAGAACTATAAATGACCTAATCTCTTAGCACAAGCTTCAAAAGCTCTGGAACAATTAATACAGTACTTGAAAAACTGCAATTATGTGCAATGTCAGTTTACAGAAGTTGCAACTAAATTTGACTTTTTGTTAAGGCTTAGGTGTTTTTAGTTTACACATGTGAAGGCAAATTAACTCGAGGGTCAGTAAAGGAAAATGTGAAGTAAAAGCTATGCATTTAGTCATATATTTGATAAAGAAAAGGAAAAAAAACAGGTTACATTTGGTAATGTTGTTCATTATTCTGATATTTTGCAGATAGTTCTGTAACTTTAGGTCCCACTCACCTCTAATAAGGATTCAGTTCCATTGCCAAGCCATTTTTTCCTCCATTGTCCTTTTGTGTGTGTGGCCACTGATCAGAATTAGAGCCCAGCTAAGCTTCTATTTAACATTGGATGAATAAGTGCAAACTGTAACTCATTTGGTATTCCTAGCTATGCAGGATTTTGCAACATTTCTAAATATAATAAAATATTTCTTCTAATCCACTGAAAAAATCTCCTCAATCATTAAATTCTTCCCTTATAAATTGGTGACAGTTTCTTCTTTGGTCAGGTCCTTGTGGAGAAGATTACCTTGCGCATAAAGGAGATTATTAAATGTGACATCTGTACTTTGCATAATTAACCCATAGATTACAGCATCTCTCTGCAGCTCAGTATACAAAGCCTACAATCCAAGTATTCTCAACCTGTTTGCTTCTGACGGCCCCTGTCATGTTATAAAAATTCCACAGACCCTCTATGATGCAACACCTGTATTTTTTCCACATAAAAATTCTCCCAGTGTAGTGTTGCTCCCACTCACCATGTTACTGCTCCTGCTGCACTCAGCACTGTAGAAAATACCGGCCCCATCCACACCAGCCCCAGTTACCTGACACCGTCTCCCACTTTTCCCCATCAAACCTCGACTCTTTCACTGACTGATTTTCAGCACATCAACTAGTCCCAGTTGTCTGCCTGACTGCCGGCTAAACAAGCTTTTTAACCTCCTCTCCACTTTTTTTTTAAACTAATGAACAAGAGCATGTAATGGAAATGAAAAAGGCATGATTCAAATTGTGCACAGTAGAATCTAGATTAACGTTTTATTCCTGATGACCCCAGGACAATGCGAAAGGTTGAAATCCTAGCTGGATGGCAACATTGGATGTGAACAGTCAGGTTTGTCTGCTCCTTGGTGGAGCAAGACTGGCTAATGTTTAAGTTATGGGCTTTCAAGTGAAGAATGAATGAGGTTAG
>JANJGN010000006.1:3278128-3419875 GCA_026770705.1 Isurus oxyrinchus | reverse complement strand
TACGTTATGATCAGCCATGGTCTTACTGAATGACAGAACAGGCTGGAGGGGCCGAGTGGCCTCACCCTGCTGCTGACTGGTTTATAAGGTAAATCTCGCATTGACCGGTATCCTGGGGCAGGTTTGTGTGGAACCGCAGCTCCAAAACCAGTCAAACCCCCCCCCCCCCCCACCCCCGCGCCCCGTTAACGATCAGAGTAAAACTCGGGCTCCCTGCGCTGGTTCCAGACAGACAAAAGGGACGCGCGACCGTGCGGCGCGGCTGCAGCCAGGACCCGGGGTTGTTGTTGTGTTTCAGTGATGCTCCCGGACCGGCTCCGTGAAAAGAGGAAGCTTCTGTCAGGAGTGGGATTCGAACCCACGCCTCCAGGGGAGACTGCGACCTGAACGCAGCGCCTTAGACCGCTCGGCCATCCTGACTGACAGGCTGACGTCGAGGGAACGGCTTTAAGACCTCTCGCGAGATCTGATTCCCCTCCCCCTCCCACCCATCATCAGCATCGTCTCCATTCTCCCGGATGTGACGTGCCGGGTGTCTTGGTAACCATGAGCGCGCTGAAGGAGGAGGATGTGCGGCAGGTGGTGCGGCTCCAGGTAACAGCGCCCGGGGGGAGGGGAACAGCTCAGCCGGACACTGGTGGGGGGGGAACTCACTAACCCCACCCCCCCCTGACCATCCAAACCCTCCCCCCCCGACCAACCCCCACCCCCCCTGACTACCCCCCAACCACCTGACCTGACTACCCCCCCCTCCCCCCTAACCAACCCCCCCCCACCCTCACCCCTGACCCCCCACCCCACCCCCCTGAACTCACTACCCCCTCACCCCCTCCCTGACTATCCCTACCCACCTATCACCCTATACACCTGCCACACTACCCACCTATCACCCTGTACACCTGCCACACTACCCACCTATCACCCTGTACACCTGCCACACTACCCACCTATCACCCTGTACACCCTGCCACACTACCCACCTATCACCCTGTACACCTGCCACACTACCCACCTATCACCCTGTACACCTGCCACACTACCCACCTATCACCCTATACACCTGCCACACTACCCCACCTATCACCCTGTACACCTGCCACACTACCCACCCTATCACCCTATACACCTGCCACACTACCCACCTATCACCCTGTACACCTGCCACACTACCCACCTATCACCCTATACCCCTGCCACACTAGCCACCTATCACTCTATACACCTGCCACACTACCCACCTATCACCCTGTACACCTGCCACACTACCCACCTATCACCCTATACACCTGCCACACTACCCACCTATCACCCTATACCCCCTGCCACACTAGCCACCTATCACTCTATACACCTGCCACACTACCCACCTATCACCCTGTACACCTGCCACACTACCCACCTATCACCCTATACACCTGCCACACTACCCACCTATCACCCTGTACACCTGCCACACTACCCACCTATCACCCTACCCACCTATCACCCTGTACACCTGCCACACTACCCACCTATCACCCTATACACCTGCCACACTACCCACCTATCACCCTTTACACCTGCCACACTACCCACCTATCACCCTATACACCTGCCACACTACCCACCTATCACCCTATACACCTGCCACACTACCCACCTATCACCCTGTACACCTGCCACACTACCCACCTATCACCCTATACACCTGCCACACTACCCACCTATCACCCTGTACACCTGCCACACTACCCACCTATCACCCTATACACCTGCCACACTACCCACCTATCACCCTGTACACCTGCCACACTACCCACCTATCACCCTACCCACCTATCACCCTGTACACCTGCCACACTACCCACCTATCACCCTGTACACCTGCCACACTACCCACCTATCACCCTGTACACCTGCCACACTACCCACCTATCACCCTTTACACCTGCCACACTACCCACCTATCACCCTGTACACCTGCCACACTACCCACCTATCACCCTGTACACCTGCCACACTACCCACCTATCACCCTGTACACCTGCCACACTACCCACCTATCACCCTGTACACCTGCCACACTACCCACCTATCACCCTGTACACCTGCCACACTACCCACCTATCACCCTGTACACCTGCCACACTACCCACCTATCACCCTGTACACCTGCCACACTACCCACCTATCACCCTGTACACCTGCCACACTACCCACCTATCACCCTGTACACCTGCCACACTACCCACCTATCACCCTGTACACCTGCCACACTACCCACCTATCACCCTATACACCTGCCACACTACCCACCTATCACCCTGTACACCTGCCACGCTACCCACCTATCACCCTGTACACCTGCCACGCTACCCACCTATCACCCTATACACCTGCCACACTACCCACCTATCACCCTGTACACCTGCCACACTACCCACCTATCACCCTACCCACCTGCCACACTACCCACCTATCACCCTATACACCTGCCACACTACCCACCTATCACCCTGTACACCTGCCACACTACCCACCTATCACCCTGTACACCTGCCACACTACCCACCTATCACCCTATACACCTGCCACACTACCCACCTATCACCCTATACAGCTGCCACACTACCCACCTATCACCCTATACACCTGCCACACTACCCACATACCACCCTATACACCTGCCACACTACCCACATACCACCCTATACACCTGCCACACTACCCACCTATCACCCTATGCACCTGCCACACTACCCACCTATCACCCTACCCACCTGCCACACTACCCACCTATCACCCTATACACCTGCCACACTACCCACATACCACACTACCCACATACCACCCTACCCACATACCACCCTATACACCTGCCACACTACCCACCTATCACCCTATACACCTGCCACACTACCCACATACCACCCTATACACCTGCCACACTACCCACATACCACCCTATACACCTGCCACACTACCCACCTATCACCCTATGCACCTGCCACACTACCCACCTATCACCCTACCCACCTGCCACACTACCCACCTATCACCCTATACACCTGCCACACTACCCACATACCACACTACCCACATACCACCCTACCCACATACCACCCTATACACCTGCCACACTACCCACCTATCACCCTATACACCTGCCACACTACCCACCTATCACCCTATACACCTGCCACACTACCCACATACCACCCTCCCCACATACCACCCTTTACACCTGCCACACTACCCACGTACCACGCTACCCACATACCACCCTACCCACATACCACCCTACTCACTTGCCACCCTACCCATCTCCTACCCTGCCCACTTACTTCAGCCACCTACCTACCCAGTACCCTGTCCATTCACTCGTTCAACCACTCACCCATTAACCCAATCACTAACATCCATCAATTAGTATTTGCATTGCACATCTAAGCTTACCTTATGGTGGCTAGTATCATAAAAAAGGGTGAAACATGTCTTCCTCACCACCCCACAAACAACCCCCTGACACTACAGAGCTGTGACAGAGTTCTTCTTGGGACTGTTGGCTCCATATTACCTTGGAAGACCCAGCCAGAAACGTGGAGTACCGTCAGGGCATTGCAAAGCTCATGCAGAATGGCAATCCAATGACGATTGCTGCTTCCTGGATCATCTGGGCCAATGTTATCAATCACCCTTGCATGGAAATTTCAAGAACAAACATCCTGCCTGTCTCCACAGCCTGACCATATCTAATTCTTCAGTTTAATACAACAACCTCCCCTTTTAAATCAAAGTTACTTTTGCCTTCCTGGTTATATATGTAAGCTTACAAAAAAGATGTTAATGCCAAATAAGTAACACCGTGGTGAGTAATTTTGTAATAATTTATAGGGCATTAATACATTAAAGTGAATACTCGGTTGTCAATAGATACTTTTATTTAATTCTGCCTATTATTGATCCTTAATTAAGTGTAGGTAACCTCCTTCTAAAGTTTGAATGTGGCTGAAAAGAGAGACATGTTGCCAAAGCTTTTTGTCTCGCACTCATCAGGACACACAAGAATGCCAAAATTCAATCAATCACAACAATTGATACTATGTGAGAAATGCGTTGTTGATGAAATCAGCCCTAACCTCCTACCCCTTGCGTATTTCCGATACAGAGATGTTACATTTTGATCTTTGATTCTGCAGCTATGTGTAAGGATTTCCTTACCTTAATATACTCCATCCCATGCTTGAAATCTCTTTTGAGATGGAACAGTCTAAATCACCCTCGTTCCTCAACGTGCTTGTTGAGAAATCTGCTAATGGGTTCTCCACCACTGTCCACCATAAACCTACCTTCATTGGTCAATATGTACATTGGAATTTGTATAGCGCCACACACTATAAGAGTGGCCTTATAAGCAATGTTGTGAATAGGACCCTAGCCATTTTC
Source organism: Isurus oxyrinchus (assembly GCA_026770705.1). Classification (NCBI taxonomy): domain Eukaryota; kingdom Metazoa; phylum Chordata; class Chondrichthyes; order Lamniformes; family Lamnidae; genus Isurus; species Isurus oxyrinchus. The sequence goes on along the minus strand of JANJGN010000006.1, from coordinate 3,415,450 downwards.
TCACCTTGCAAGCTGAAATAGGGTGTTTCAAAGCTGTCCTGTGGACAATGGCTATTCTGATCAGATCTTTGTCTGCTGTGTGTATCACACAAACTCACAAATGAGCCAAAGGCTGCTACTTTTCGACCTGAAAAGTCCCTGGTCTACCTCAACTTACCCTGGAAGGGCAAAATATCTCAAAAAATTAGACAACAGGTTAAACAAACCATTTCATGCTGCTACTATGCAATGGTTACGTGAGTGTTTTTTTCCACTAACAGGATGTAGCCTTCAGTCCAAAAGGATAACAAAAACAGAATTACCTGGAAAAACTCAGCAGGTCTGGAAGCAGAGAAGAAAAGAATTGACGTTTCGAGTCCTCATGACCCTTCGACAGAACTAGGCGAATCCCAGGAAGGGGTGAAATATAAGCTGGTTTAAGGTGGTGGGGTTGGGTGGGGGGAGAGAAGTGGAGGGGGTTGGTGTGGTTGTAGGCAAAAGCAGTGATAGAAGCAGATCATCAAAAGATGTCACAGACAACAGAACAAAAGAACACATAGGTGTCAAAGTTGATGATATTATCTAAATGAATGTGCTAATTAAGAATGGATGGTAGGGCACTCAAGGTACAGCTCTAGTGGGGGTGGGGGGAGCATAAAAGATTTAAAAATATTTTTAAATAATGGAAATAGATGGGAAAAAGAAAAAAGAAAAATCTATATAATTTATTGGAAAAAAACAAAAGGAAAGGGGAAGAAACAGAAAGGGGGTGGGGATGGAGGGGGGAGGTCAAGACCTAAAGTTGTTGAATTCAATATTCAGTCCGGAAGGCTGTAAAGTGCCTAGTCGGAAGATGAGGTGTTGTTCCTCCAGTTTGCGTTGGGCTTCACTGGAACAATGCAGCAAGCCAAGGACAGACATGTGGGCAAGAGAGCAGGGTGGAGTGTTAAAATGGCAAGCGACAGGGAGGTTTGGGTCATTCTTGCGGACAGATTGCAGGTGTTCTGCAAAGCGGTCGCCCAGTTTACGTTTGGTCTCTCCAATGTAGAGGAGACCGCATTGGGAGCAACGAATGCAGTAGACTAAGTTGGGGGAAATGCAAGTGAAATGTTGCTTCACTTGAAAGGAGTATTTGGGCCCTTGGACGGTGAGGAGAGTGGAAGTGAAGGGACAGATGTTACATCTTTTGCGTGGGCTTGGGGTGGTGCCATAGGAGGGGGTTTGGGAGTAGGGGGTGTTGGAGGAGTGGACCAGGGTGTCCCGGAGGGAACGATCCCTATGGAATGCCAACAGTGGGTGTGAAGGGAAGATGCGTTTGGTAGTGGCATCATGCTGGAGTTGGTGGAAATGGCGGAGGATGATCCTTTGAATGCAGAGGCTGGGTGGGGTGATAAGTGAGGACAAGGGGGACCCTATCATGTTTCTGCGAGGGAGGAGAAAGCGTGAGGGCGGATGTGAGGGAGATGGGCCGGACACGGTTGAGGGCCCTGTCAACGACGGTGGGTGGAAAACCTCGGTTAAGGAAGAAGGAGGACATGCCAGAGGAACTGTTTTTGAAGGTAGTATCATCGGAACAGATGCGACGGAGGCGAAGGAACTGAGAGAATGGGATGGAGTCCTTACAGGAAGCGGGGTGTGAGGAGCTGTAGTCAAGGTAGCTGTGGGAGTCGGTGGGCTTGTAATGGATATTAAAAACAAAAACAGAATTACCTGGAAAAACTCAGCAGGTCTGGCAGCATCGGCGGAGAAGAAAAGAGTTGACGTTTCGAGTCCTCATGACCCTTCGACAGAACTTGATTTCGAGTCCAAGAAAGAGTTGAAATATAAGCTGGTTTAAGGTGTGTGTGTGGGGGGGCGGAGAGATAGAGAGAGAGAGAGGTGCTTGTGTAGACAAATAAGCAGTGATAGAAGCAGATCATCAAAAGATGTCAGCGACAATGGTACAAAAGAACACATAGGTGTTAAAGTTAAAGTTGGTGATATTATCTAAACGAATGTGCTAATTAAGAATGGATGGTAGGGCACTCAAGGTACAGCTCTAGTGGGGGTGGGGGGAGCATAAAAGATTTTAAAATATTTAAAAATAATGGAAATAGGTGGGAAAAGAAAAATCTATAAAATTTATTGGGGGAAAAAATAAAAGGAAAAAGGGGGAAACAGAAAGGGGGTGGGGATGGGGGAGGGAGCTCACGACCTAAAGTTGTTGAATTCAATATTCAGATCGGAAGGCTGTAAGGTGCCTAGTCGGAAGATGAGGTGTTGTTCCTCCAGTTTGCGTTGGGCTTCACTGGAACAATGCAGTAAGCCAAGGACAGACATGTGGGCAAGAGAGCAGGGTGGAGTGTTAAAATGGCAAGCGACAGGGAGGTTTGGGTCATTCTTGCGGACAGACCGCAGGTGTTCTGCAAAGCGGTCGCCCAGTTTACGTTTGGTCTCTCCAATGTAGAGGAGACCACATTGGGAGCAACGAATGCAGTAGACTAAGTTGGGGGAAATGCAAGTGAAATGCTGCTTCACTTGAAAGGAGTGTTTGGGCCCTTGGACGGTGAGGAGAGAGGAAGTGAAGGGGCAGGTGTTACATCTTTTGCGTGGGCATGGGGTGGTGCCATAGGAGGGGGTTGAGGAGTAGGGGGTGATGGAGGAGTGGACCAGGGTGTCCCGGAGGGAGCGATCCCTACGGAATGCCGATAAGGGGGGTGAAGGGAAGATGTGTTTGGTGGTGGCATCATGCTGGAGTTGGCGGAAATGGCGGAGGATGATCCTTTGAATGCGGAGGCTGGTGGGGTGATAAGTGAGGACAAGGGGGACCCTATCATGTTTCTGGGAGGGAGGAGAAGGCGTGAGGGCGGATGCGCGGGAGATGGGCCGGACACGGTTGAGGGCCCTGTCAACGGGACACCCTGGTCCACTCCTCCATCACCCCCTACTCCTCAACCCCCTCCTATGGCACCACCCCATGCCCACGCAAAAGATGTAACACCTGCCCCTTCACTTCCTCTCTCCTCACCGTCCAAGGGCCCAAACACTCCTTTCAAGTGAAGCAGCATTTCACTTGCATTTCCCCCAACTTAGTCTACTGCATTTGTTGCTCCCAATGTGGTCTCCTCTACATTGGAGAGACCAAACGTAAACTGGGCGACCGCTTTGCAGAACACCTGCGGTCTGTCCGCAAGAATGACCCAAACCTCCCTGTCGCTTGCCATTTTAACACTCCACCCTGCTCTCTTGCCCACATGTCTGTCCTTGGCTTGCTGCATTGTTCCAGTGAAGCCCAACGCAAACTGGAGGAACAACACCTCATCTTCCGACTAGGCACCTTACAGCCTTCCGGTCTGAATATTGAATTCAACAACTTTAGGTCGTGAGCTCCCTCCCCCATCCCCACCCCCTTTCTGTTTCCCCCTTTTTCCTTTTATTTTTTCCCCCTATTTCCCACCTATTTCCATTATTTTTAAATATTTTAAAAACTTTTATGCTCCCCCCACCCCCACTAGAGCTGTACCTTGAGTGCCCTACCATCCATTCTTAATTAGCACATTCGTTTAGATAATATCACCAACTTTAACTTTAACACCTATGTGTTCTTTTGTACCATTGTCGCTGACATCTTTTGATGATCTGCTTCTATCACTGCTTATTTGTCTACACAAGCACCTCTCTCTCTCTCTATCTCTCCACCCCCCCACACACACACCTTAAACCAGCTTATATTTCAACTCTTTCTTGGACTCGAAATCAAGTTCTGTCGAAGGGTCATGAGGACTCGAAACGTCAACTCTTTTCTTCTCCACCGATGCTGCCAGACCTGCTGAGTTTTTCCAGGTAATTCTGTTTTTGTTTTGGATTTTCAGCATCCTCAGTTTTCTTTGTTTTTATTATTGTAATGGATATTGGTGGACAGTCTATCACCAGAAATTGAAGCAGCGAGGTCAAGGAAGGGAAGGGAAGTGTCAGAGATGGACCACATGAAAATGATGGAGGGGTGGAGATTGGAAGCAAAATGAATAAATTTTTCCAAGTCCTGATGAGACCACGAAGCAGCACCGAAGTAATCATCGATGTACCGGAGAAAGAGTTGTGGAAGGGGGCCGGAGTAGGACTGGAACAAGGAATGTTCCACATACCCCATAAAGAGACAGGCATAGCAGGTACCCATAGCCACACCTTTTATTTGGAGGAAGTGAGAGGAGTTGAAGGAGAAATTGTTCAGTGTGAGAACAAGTTCAGCCAGACGGAGGAGAGTAGTGGTGGATGGGGATTGTTCGGGCCTCTGTTCGAGGAAGAAGCTAAGGGCCCTCAGACCATTCTGGTGGGGGATGGAGGTGTAGAGGGATTGGACGTCCATGGTGAAGAGGAAGCGGTTGGGGCCAGGGAACTGGAAATTGTTGATGTGACCTAAGGTGTCAGAGGAATCACGGATGTAGGTGGGGAGGGACTGGACAAGGGGAGAGAGAAGGGAGTCAAGATAACGAGAAATGAGTTCTGTGAGGCAGGAGCAAGCTGACACGATCGGTCTACCGGGACAGTTCTGTTTGTGGATTTCCACACTCCAGTCCAAAAGGATGTTGTGCCTGTAACACACAATTGAACAACGTTGTGTATGAATTTCAGTGCCAGTGCAATGCCAGGTACATAGGCTGCATGTCCCCGTGATTGGTTGATCAAATCAAACGGCATGTTCCTTCGGTGGTACCATATTCAACCAGTCCACACTTTCAAAATCCAAAACAAAACATCCATTGTTAATATTATTCTGCTATTGGGCAGCAGTTGCTGTTCAATTCTGTTGTTCAATCCTGTTACTACACTAAGGATCGATTTAAGATAATCAGCGGAGCTTGTAATTTGGCTCATTTATGCTCGCTAGAAGTGACATACGCAGGGATCCATTCTCCGCAAACAAAAGGTATATGTTCAAGTCTTGTGTCAATTTTGAATTACCTGGGAGCTTGGGGTGCTTTTCATTCCCCATTGCTTTCTCCATAGCAATGCCTCAGCCAATCAGAGTTGACCTACCAATCAATCAGCACCCTTTTCTCTTGTGGTATAAATTGTTGTGATTGTTCCAAATTTGGTATTCTTGAATTTGCAAGATAAAAATGCTTGGAATGTGTCTCTCTTAGCAAAATTCAAGTTCTGTACTAACAAGCAACTTTTTCTAGAAGGAACTCTTAAGAGAATTTTGTAGATGCGGAGAAATTCACACTTCCTCGCAAGGTCTTTTTTCTAGTTTTCAGCTCACAAACCAATATTGTGGTATTAAAAGGAATGACAAGAGTATATTACCTTAGCCATCCTATATGATTAAAATAAACAAAATAAAAGAACTTAAATATAATTTTAAAAACCAAAAGCTTTATTGCAGTTCATTCATTGCCTTTCCTTCTTCTTTTGACTTCTCCCATTTTACTTGGCTTTGTCTCAATGCTGACTGATCCCCCTTCTCCATCTGCTCCTGTCAGTCACCCATTCCCCTTCTAATCCCACTGTGTTTAAAGCTATCGCCGCCACATCTTTCCACCTGACCTTAGGCCTTCCTGGCAGCCCCATCGCCATCGCCCACCTCTTCACATTTCCTCTCTTTCTCCACAACTGATGACTCTACCATTTCAATCTCTCCTCGGTTACTTTCCTCGATGCACCCACAATCTTCACTCACCCTCTGAATTTGTCCTTTCTTTTCTCTCCACCATCCATCTCAGCATCCGCATATCATTAGTATTTGGTCGTTGTTCCTCTCTTCTTGATGTTGCTAAAGTTGCACTATATAACAAGGCCAGACTCACAACTGTCTTTTCAGTTTCTCCCTTTCAGTTTCCGTAATACTTTTCTGTCACAGAACACTGCACTGCACTTGTTCCAAATACTCCAAACAGTCCACTGCTGAATTTCCACTTCTCTACTTTCCACATCCACTACCTTCCCTATCAATCTTTTATTCTCACTCTCTCCTCTGTTCCTATGATCTAAACTTCTACTTAACTCCTAACAAAATGTTTACAATTCCATAATTTGATAGGATTCTTTTCACGTTCCAAAGAAAGTTTAAATACTTTTACTTACCTGATTCTTCTGTTTCATATTAGTTTTGGGGGTAACGTTCAAGTTATTCAGAAGCTGTTGCAAGATATTGAGAGGTGTAAATAGGCAACCAGTGGTTAACATTGTTAGATATAATAAACAAAATAATCAGACATTTTTGGGGTACTATGACAGTAAAAGAATAATCCAAGAAGTTTAAAGGCAATAAATAGGGTTAAAATTAAGAATGAGCCTTATAAGTTTATAAATGTTTTTAAAAATCACCTTTGATTGGCTGAAGGCCAATCCCCAGCAGCTGTTTTTTTTCTTCAGATATTCATAACAGAAACAGGTCAACCGAGATGCATTTAAAGCAGGATTAGATATTTCATTTGCTGAAGCAGCAGCTGGACTGCACCTGGACAAGATGATTTGTTTGCAGGATCCTGTTGGTTAATATGTTGAAGACAAGGTTATTTCATTTTATGTTTCTTTCTCTGTTGTAAACCTTTACTTGTCCAAGGTTTCAAGCTAGTTCTGAAGATATCTGATCTCCAAGCGGGTGTCTCTGTTATCACCATGTTGACCATTCAGTCATAGAATCACAATGTTACAGAAGCAATTTAACCATTAAGCCTGCACACGAGCCACTCAATCTAATTCCCCTCTCCTGCTCATACGTAGGCCTTTTAATATTTCTCTTCCTCAGGCAATAATCTCATTTTTAAATTGTTACAATAATGAGCTTTATAATGTTATTATATTTTGGGACTGCAGTGTTAAATTTAGGGTAAATGAAGGGGGCCATGTGATCTGTTTAGCAGTCTGCCTGGCAGTAAACCTGGGTGGTTTGATTGTTTGAGGTCAAAGGAAGCCTTTGATTGTTTTACTAATTTGGAGATGCAAGGTATTTACGCTTGGAGACAATGGCAGCTGTCTCTGAGTTTACAATGAGTAGAATTGCCAATGAATTTTCATCCTTGAGGTTGGTACGGAGAATTTGGAAAATTGCTGGTCCAACTGCAAAGGTGAGATCTTCATTGCTGAGGTCCAGATGTGAGCTGGGGTCAGGCCAGCTGACCCAGGAAGATGTGCATAGGCAGCCACAGGAGCTGCTGGGTGCTGAGGCAGGCTACTTAAAAGACCTGCTTCCAGGCTGTGGGACTTTGTCCCAGGAAAAAAAAACAAAGGCTCGCCAGCACTCACCCCTCACACCCCTTCATCCTCCAAACAGTCTCCATTCTTCATCTATGCCACCTCATTCCCCCCACACATCCCTTCAGATCCCTCATGCCCCCCCCATGCTAATCTCTGCCCTTCCACCCACCCTGTATGTCCCCTCATGCCTTCATGCCAAGCTCTGGAACTTCTATGTCCTTTGGCCCACTGCACACTTTTTGGAGCCAATGAACATCACAGTGTAAAGTGGTATGTATAAAAAAAAACTTTGAAAAATGTAATCATTTGCATGGACAATAGAAGTATTAATCATTTGGCAATTGAAACTGACTTAGGATAACAGCTCTTAATACTCTAAGAACCAGCCTGGAGAGACGTCAGTCTGGAGACCAATGGGACACGAGAGGGACTATCCTCCAACAAGAAGAAAGGAACCCTGCCAAATACAGCCAGTCAACCCAGGCAGTGAGAGAGGGGCGAATTTGTCCTCACCTGCAAGGATTCATCTCAACAGAAACTCAGCCATAACCTTCTCTTGAAACCCAGCGACATCCAAATTTCATTAATCTCCAGAGAACCACAAGAGAGAATTCATCCAGGTTACATCTTAAAAAAGGATTGATTCAAACATGTGATTTTTTTTTTTTTTGCTTCTTGTTATTCCGTTGAAAACTTAAGTGCATGATTCATCTCTAGAGTTTATTCCTTCCTGTGTGTGCATTTCTGTGTTTGAGGGAGTGCGTGTTTTCATTGTGTTTACATACTGAGGTGTTATGTGAATAAATGCTTCTTTTCTTCTGATTTAAACTGATCAGAAAGCTTGTCTCATGTCTATTATTAAAAGTCACAATAAAAGGGTTTCAAAACACCCCCTCTAAATCCAACGCAAACTGGAGGAACAACACCTCATTTTCCGACTAGGCACCTTACAGCCTTCCGGACTGAATATTGAATTCAACAACTTTAGGTCGTGAGCTCCCTCCCCCATCCCCACCCCCTTTCTGTTTCCCCCTTCCTTTTTTTTCCAATAAATTATAAAGATTTTCCTTTTCCCACCTATTTCCATTATATAAAAAAAAACCCCACTAGAGCTATACCTTGAGTGCCCTACCATCCATTCTTAATTAGCACATTCATTTAGATAATATCACCAACTTTAACTTTAACACCTATGTGTTCTATTGTACCATGGTCGTTGACATCTTTTGATGATCTGCTTCTATCACTGCTTGTTTGTCCATACAACCGCCCACCCCCCAACCCCCCCCAACCTCTCTCTCTCTCTCTCTCTCCGCCCCCCACACACACACCTTAAACCAGCTTATATTTCAACTCTTTCTTGGACTCGAACTCAAGTTCTGTCGAAGGGTCATGAGGACTCGAAACGTCAACTCTTTTCTTCTCCGCTGATGCTGCCAGACCTGCTGAGTTTTTCCAGGTGATTCTGTTTTTGTTTTCCCTCTAAATACATCTTGTTATAGACAATTGAGAGATGAGGAGCAAGGGGAGAAGTTATCCCACCATCTCTCTCCCATCGGTAACAAGTTTTCAAACATGCAATCTTGTCATGTCATTCTTTCAGCAAGTAACTGGAAGTTTGAATCTTTTTAAAAGATGTCGGTCTCTACAGAGATTGTAACAAAATAGATTTTCAGAACTTGGTTTCACCAAAAGTTTGTGCTGAAAATATATAATTCAATTGACCCTCTGTGAGGGTTTTCTTTTTGTTAACCTTGCCTTTAATTTTTTATGATTATCTTAGCTGTTTTCCTTTCTGACTCTTTCTCTGATTAGCACACTCAACTATCTGAAAATAAATGCTTTCGTCACCAGATATTATAGCAGTTCATTGAAAAAAAAACCTATGTTCCCCCAATGGCTTAGCGATTTGATGGAAGTACTCAATTACGTGGAACTGGAAGGTGCTGTGTTCTAAATGGAGACTGTGGTAGGGGAGCTACAATTCACCTCGGAATACCTTAGTTGGAAGGGAGGGAACTTTTTGGCATTATAGAGTCATAGAGGTCTGTAGCACAGAAAAAAGCCCATCGAGTCTGCACTGGTCAAACAAGTACCTAACTATCCTAATCCCATTTTCCAGCACTAGGCCCATAGCCTTGTATGCCATGGCATCGCAAGTGCACATCCAAATATTTCTTAAATGTTATGAGGGTTTCTGCCTCTACCACCCTTTCAGGCAGTGAGTTCCAGATTCCCACCACCTTATGGGTTGAAAAAATTCTTCCTCACATCCCCTCTAAACCTCCTGCCCCTTACCTTAAATCTCTGACCCCTGGTTATTGATCCCTCCACCAAGGGGAAAAGTTCCTTCCTGTCTATCCTATCTATGTCCCTCATAATTTTATAACCTCAATCATATCCCCCCTCAATCTCCTCTTCTCCAGGGAAAATAACCCCAGTTTTTCCAATCTCTCCTCATAACTAAAACTCTCCAGCAGAGGCAACATCCTGGTAAATCTCCTCTGCACTCTCTCTAGTGCAATCACATCCTTCCATTAATGCAGATTCCAGAACTGCACACAGTACTCTAGCTGTGGCCTAACCAGCATTTTAATACAGTTCCAGCATAACCTCCTGCTTTTATATTCTATGCCTCGGATAATAAAGGTAAGTCTCCCATATGCCTTCTTAACCACCTGATCTACCTGCCCCGCTACCTTAAGGGACCGGTGGACATGTACACCAAGGTCCATCTGATCCTCGGTACTTCCCAGGGTCCTACCATTCATCGTGTATTCCCGTGCCTTGTTTGTCCTGCCCAAGTGCATCACCTCACACTTATCCGGATTAAATTCCATTTGCCACTGTTCAGCCCATCTGATCAGCCCGTCTATATCCTCCTGTAATCTAAGGCTATTCTCACTATTTACCACCCAACCAATTTTCGTGTCATCTGCAAACTCACTGATCAATCCTCTTACATTCAAGTCTAAATCGTTTGTATATGCCACAAACAGCAAGGGACCCAACACGGATCCCTGTGGAACCCCACTGGACACAGGCATCCAGTCACAAAAACACCCCTCGACCATCAGCCTCTGCTTCCTGCCACTCAGCCAATTCTGGATCCAATTTGCCAAATTGCCTTGGATCCCATGGGCTCTTCCTTTCGTTATCAGTCTCCTATGCGGGACCTTATCAAAAGCCTTGCTGAAGTCCAAGTTGACTAGTCAAATGCATTGCCCTCATCTACACACCTGGTCACCTCTTTGAACAATCAAATTGGTCAGACATGACCTCCTCTTAACAAAACCATGCTGACTGTCCTTGATTAATCCCTGCCTCTCCAAGCGTAGATTACTTCTGTCCCTCAGAATTGCTTCCAATAGTTTCCCCACCTCTGAGGTTAGAACATTGCATTGGCGATCTCAAAGAAGGAAAAAGTGCATTTTAACATTGTGTACATTAACTATGAACAGACCAAGCAGTAAATCGGTATAGCATCACATTCTGCAGTACAGAATGGAATAGTCTTGTGCCTTGTGGTAGGTTGTATGAGAAAGGACTGATATTTGTTGCATTGGGTTATGTAATATCTTGAGACTTTGTGCCCAGTTAGAAATGTTCCATGGGCCGGATTTTATGGAGAGCCGTGTTCCCCGCCCACCATGGCTGAAAAGTCGGTCTGGAGCCCACTCACAAGAAAGCCGGCTAGTGGCAGCCATTTTGCATTCAGTGGGGTGTTAATTGTCTCAGGGCAAGACTTCCGCCCCCTTCTGGGGAGCACGTCCCACCTTAGCGAGCTGCTGGCAATAAAGACAGCCAACAGTTCTGAGATTCCAGCAGTACCAGGTTTGAGTGGTGTCCACTGCTGGGACTACAGACAATCCCCGAAGAAGAGGTGGTTAAGGAAACTGGACTTAATGTAAGTCTGGGGTATCAGTGGGGCCAGGTTGCCTGGTGAGGGAGGTGGAGGGCCAAGTTTGAGAGGCCGGTGGGGGAGGAGGGTTAAAGGAGGGTAAGCTCCCTGCCTTCAAACATGCTAGCAAGTGCCATAAAATCCAGTTTTATATTTTGTTATGTAATCTTAATTCAATTTAAAAATCGTTGGAAAAGTTTATCTGAAAATAAACTTTTTATTTGTTTGCTTTTAGAAAGAAGATGGTCGCTGTCTCTTAATTAAATTGCTAAAATGGGAAACTTTTGATGAAGAGAAAGATTTAAAACCAGGCATTCTTCTAGACTATCTGTACAATACTATTATATTTGCTGCTGAGAAAGGATTTCCATGGCCCACTGTGGCACTGGCAGTGTGTTTTTCAGAGGAACTACTTCACGAAACTGAAGGTAATACTAAAATGCAAGTTATTGTCATGATTTTTTTTAAGAATACTGTTGGCGCGGAGACATTGCTGTTTGAATAGCAGCTCCTGATTCATGATTAAGAGTTATGATCCCCAACTGAGGTTACCCCTGGACAAGCCTGATCCCAGAGTGGAACCCAGCTTATAGATCCTAACTTTAAATTTATTTGTTTCGATACATGGAAAGTAGCTACTGAACAGAGTCACAGGAGTCAGCTGATGAACTTTTAACAAAAGAATAAAGCATTTATTCAACAAAAGAGATAAAATTTATTATAATAACACTTCATCCACAACTATACCTTTACAGATATACTCAGATTTGAAAGGATAACAGAAGTTAAAAGAGCTTTCTTATATTCTAATGTTCAAAGTAAGCACACAGTCCATGTAAACCTATGGTGACCTGTGATCAGAAACACCACACTGAAACCAAGTGACAGATGCCACCTCAACCAGGTGCTATGGATCTCTCCTCAACTCCCCGCAGATGCTTGTCACACCAGTCTCACTGAACTCTGTCTTTCACATGAGGGTTTTCAATCTCCACTCTCCGAGACCTCGCCTTGGAATCTTCTCCCAAACCGATGCTTTCTCTCAGGCGTTTACCTCCAGGGTTTCGAACTCTCCTGATGTTCCTCTTCCCTGGGTCACCACATGCATTCAAGCTGTCTTCCATGCACTCTCTCTTACTGATCAGCCATCAACAGTACCACCGCTTCGCATGCCCCTAGCAAAGAGTTACAGACCGTCAGCTGTCTTGTTGGACCTTCTTGCCTCTTGCAAGCTGTTCTCGCTTTAAATCTGCTTTCTGCAGATTTTGTCTCTTTAAATCTGAAGCTTGGAGCCTTTCCCTCTACCCTTTACTCTTAACTTCATTAACAAGACCTTTTGCAGGTTCCTGTTCTTCCTTTCACTAGAAGGTCTGCTTGGGCCTTTCCCCTATTTCTGCCTTACTTCTTTGGCCTTGGAGCCTTTTGGTCTTTTGAGAAATCTACAGCTCCCTCTCCCAGTGTCCACTCTGTCTGGAGTCATGGTTTCAAACTGAATTTAAACTGCTGCTTCTTTAGTTTTCCTGTGTCCGTGGGAGGGACCTGCCTCTCTGGACGCCTGTTGCTAAGCAACAGAACTGTTCTTCTACTCTTGTTTGTTTAACTTAGCTCACAGCCGTAAAACTCTCATTAGAAATGCAAGCATCTTTTAAAATGAAACTAAAACTCAATTTGACCTTACTTAACACACAGAAACAGAAATACAAATCAAACTTAAACTTTAAAGCTAAAACGCATTCCTAACACCCACAAAAAAAAAGCCTACTTAGACTGTCTCTATTTCCTAACATTAAGAAGCATAGGATGATACCCTTTGCTCTGTGTGTATAGTACCAGCAGTGGCCACTACTTTCTCTGTGCCGAGCTTTGAAGAGCTGCTGGCCTCTGATTGGCTGGCAGTTCTTGGTGGCTGGGACTTCTGCTCCCAGAGTCCTTGATCCCAGGGAAAGCCTGCCACTGTCCAGTTAAGTGCCTGATTAGCACTTTATGCAGCGGGCCCCCTTGGAAAGAGGCAAAATACAGCTCTCGCCGGCTGTGCAGCAAGAACTCGGTTGTCTCCATTCAATACCTCCCTAAGACTGCTGCCCAGTCAAGTTTCTTTAGATCATCCCTGTTGCCTCAAAATTTGTCTCTCAAAATGTTTCTTTTGCACTTAATTGGTTTTCCATCATTAGTCTAACCTTAAATTTTATAGCAGGGAACATTTACCTCCCGGTGTTGCCTGACTAATGCCAATTTTCTGTCAAGGTGTTAACATCATGTTCCATCATTCCAATTACTGTCAATTACCAGCAAAACTAGGGTGACCAGATTTTCAAAAGTGAAATCCGGGACACCCTGAAGCAATGCTCTCCCAACAACACGAGGATTTCCTTTTGCAGCTCCTCACCTTCTCCTGAAACAAGAGTCATAAATCAGTGCCATTTCTTCTTTTCAAAGATGATTCCCTGCCAAGTCCTGAGGAAACCACATTTTGCAGATGTAAACAACTCAGACAAACATCTCCTACCTTCCTGCTGCCCATTTTCTGTCAGTCTCACTTGGAAGTGCTTTCCAAGCGTTACCTGGAAATGTAATGCTGTGCTGAGGCAAAGAGGCACACAAACTGCACTGACTGTGGGGCAAAGAGGCACACAAACTGCACTGACTGTGGGGCAAAGAGGCACACAAATTGCACTGACTGTGGGGCAAAGAGGCACACAAATTGCACTGACTGTGGGGCAAAGAGGCAGACCTAGGACAAATGCACAAATCTAAATTCAATTTGCCCTCGTTTTGACTTCATTTCTAATGCTTTGCATATTGACACATAAACAATTCCGGTAAACACTGTAACCCCTAATACATTCATGCTCCTTAGTACACTTTATCTCCTATTTCTTCTTCCTTTCATTACCTTTCTCCAGTTGACCCTGCAGTAACTCTCCATATCATCCTTGATATCTTTACCCACTTCCCCTGCTCCTGACCATAAGCATGCTATCTTAGTTTCCTTTGATATTTCACTATCTTATCTCTTCCGTATGTGTTCCAAGATTTGCTTTTTCCCAACCTCACAGATTTAAATCCTTCCTCACTGCTTTATCTAACCTCCTTTAGCTTAAGTTTGAGAATTTTCCAATGCCCTATAAATTATCCTAATAGCTTAGAAGCCTGAAATCCTTCCCAGTACACCACTTATCTAGTCACATTTCATCTATCTAATCTGCTGACTAACAGCAGTTCCTGAAAGCACTGTGGGTGTACCGACACCACATGGCCTGCAGTGATTCAAAAAGTTGGCCCACCATCACTTTCTTAAGGATAGTTAGGGATGTGCAATAAATGCTGGCTTACCCAGCGACATCCGTATCTCAAGAACGAATGAAAAAAGCTGACACCTCAGAATCCTTTTTATTCGAACCCCAAAATCCTCAAACTCCCTCTGCAATACCTTCATCCTGTTCTTTTATTATGTCAGTAGTTTTGGAGTAAAGCAGGTTGCTCACTTTCCATTTTCAAAACCTTCACATCCACTCATTTATATCCCTTGCTCTGCAACCGAAGAGGCAACAGACCATGGAGGATTGCTAATCATGGCTGCAGAAAATTACTACTGAACCTTTCTTGCCTTCTTCCCTGTCCATAATCATTCTGCATGGACCCATGGCTTGGCTCTTAGATTCACTCTCCATATAACAGTCCTCATTTGTGTTTTAGATATTCAGTGCTGTATACTTATCAAACAACTTCAGATCTTGAGGTTGACATAACCAGGAAGTATCGCCACTGAAGGATGTTATCAATGCTGAGCTTTGAAAATACCAGCAAAACTAGGGTGACCAGATTTTCAAAAGTGAAATCCGGGACACCCTGAAGCAATGCTCTCCCAACAACACGAGGATTTCCTTTTGCAACTCCTCACCTTCTCCTGAAACAAGAGGAATAGTCATAAATCAGTGCCATTTCTTCTTTTCAAAGATGATTCCCGGCCAAGTCCTGAGGAAACCACACTTGGCAGATGTAAACAACTCAGACAAGCATCTCCTACCTTCCTGCTGCCCATTTTCTGTCAGTCTCACTTGGAAGTGCTTTCCAAGCGTTACCTGGAAATGTAATGCTGTGCTGTGAGGCAAAGAGGCACACAAATTGCACTGACTGTGGGGCAAAGAGGCAGACCTAGGACAAATGCACAAATCTAAATTCAATTTGCCCTCATTTTGATCTTGCGGAACAAATGCAAAAGCTGAAAACCGGACATTTGAACCATTTTGAGGAAATTGTTGGGTCATTGGGATGTTTAATGATAAACTGGGACTGTCCCAGCAAAACCAGAATGTCTGGTCATGTCATGATAATAGTTGATTGTGGTAGTGGACTCCAGTATTAGATACTATATGGTACTCTGTACTAGATAGGGGGTCACCTAACATGGGGATTGAAGGTCAGATAGCACATGTTGAAACCTCTCTTGATAGAATTCAGTTACTGCAGATATGTGTCTATGTTAGGAAAATATGTTATCAGTAAAGTTAGTTCAGCTACAATGTCGACAACCTGTGTGCATCATTGAAACAAAAAACAAGACAGGTCACACAAAGCAACACGTGACTAAACTCAGTGAAGCTAAAGCTCAGTTAGAGGTCGGCATGTCAGCTTTCCATGAGGACCATCTAGCTGAAAAGTGAACAAGGACTAGAGAAATTTTGAAGATCGCACATTTTAAGTTAAAAAAAATTGAAAGAGTAGGAAGTAAGCCCTGTCTTTCTTTTAACCTGTCGCAACTACCTGCTTTTGAATGTGTCAATATGTCGTGTCACAGATAATTCATTAGAACAAGATTTAGGAGCAGGACGAGGCCATTCGACCCTTCTAGCTTGCTCTGCCATTCAATAAGATCATCGCTGAACTGGTTGTGGTCTCAACTCCATCTTCCTGTCTGCCCCCGATAACTCTTGACTACCTTGTCTATGAAAAATCTATTTAACTCTGCCTTGAATATATTCAATATCCCAGCCTCTACATCCTGAGAAATTCTGGGAAACAGAATTCAATGTACTAATAACCCTCTGAAAAAAAATTCTCTTCATCTCCATCTTAAAAGGGAGGCATCTTATTTTTAAACTGTGTCCCCCAAGTTCTAGTCTCCCCCTCAAGAGGAAACATCGTCTCGGTATCCACCCTATCAAGTCCTCTCATAGATTATATATTTCATTAAGATCACCTCGCATTCTTCTAAACTCCAGTGGGTTTAGGCCCAACCTGTTTAACCTTTCTTCATAAGATAAGCCCTTCCTCCCAGGAATGAGTCGAATGAACCTTCTCTGAATTGTTTCTAACACATTTATATATTTTTTCAATGAAGGAGATCAAAATGTACATAGTACTCAGATGTGATTTCACCAAGGCTCTGTACAGCTGCAGCAAAGCTTCCCTACTTTTATATTCCATTTCCCTTGTAATAAATGCTCACTTTCCATTTGTCTTCCTAATCATTTGTACCTACATACTAACTTTTTGTGATTCATATACCAGGTCACTCAGATCCCTCTGTACCACCGAGTTCTGCAATCTCTCTCCATTTAAATAGTATACTGTTTTTCTATTCTTCCTCCAAAGTGGACAAGTTCACATTTTCCCACATTATACTCCATCTACCAATTTTTTGCCCACTCACTTAACCCTGTCTATGTCTCTCTACCTCCTTTTGACAACGTACTCTCCTACCTATCTTGGTGTCATCAGAAAATTTAGCTTCTATTCAGTCCCTTCAGCCAAGTCATTGATATAGGTTGTAACTACTTATACCTGTGGCAATCCACTAGTTACAGCTTGCCAACCTGAAAAAGACCCATTTAATCCCTACTCTCTGCAACCTGTTAGCTAACCGATCCTTTGTCCATGTTAATACACCATGTGCTCTTATCTTGTGTAGTAACCTTTTATGTGGCACCTTGTCAAATGTGTTTTGGAAACCCAAATACATCACAGCTACAGATACCTCTTGAACCACGTTATTTGTTACTTGCTCAAGAAACTCTAACAAGTTAGTTAACCACGATTTCCCTTTTACAAAGCGATGTTGACTCTGCCTGATCACATTATGATTTTCTAAGTATTCTGCTATAACCTCCCTAATAATGGATTCTAACAATTTCCTTATGAAGGATGTTAGGCTAACTGGCCTGTGGTTTCCTGTTTTTTGTCTAAAGGTGTTACATTAGCTATTTTCCAATCTGCTGGGACCCTTCCAGAATCTAAGGGATTTTGGAAGGTTATGATTAATTCATCTACTATCTCTGCAGCCATTTCTTTTAAGACCCTAGGATGCAGGCCATCTGGTCCTGGGGACTTGACAGCCTTTAGGTCTAATAGTTTTCCCATCAGCTTTTCCCAGGTGATGCTGATTGTTTTAAGTTCCTCCCTCCCCTTCACCCCTTGACTTTCAAGTATCTTTGGGAAGTTTTCTAGTTCTTCTACAGTGAAGACAGACACAAAATACCCGTTCAATGCTTCCGCCATTTCTTTGTTTTCCATTATCAATTCCCCAGACTCACTCTCTAGAGCTTTAGTTACTCTTTTCCTATTTAAATACTTGTAGAAACTGATCTATCAGTCTTGATATTATTAGCTAGCTTTCCTTCATACTCAACTTTCTCCCTCTTCATTCTTTTTGTAGTCGTTCTTTGCTGGTTCTCAAAATCCGACCAACCTTCTGACCTACCACTAATTTTCAAATTTATTTCTTTCAATTTGATACTGTCCTTAACTTCCTTATTTAGCCACGGAAGAAGCATCCTTCTCAAAGAGTCTTTCTTTTTCACTGGAATAAATCTTTGCTGAGAGTTATATATATCCACAATTTCTGCCACTGCATCTCCACTGTCTTACCTTTTAACCTAGTTTCCCAGTTCACTTTAGCTAGCTCTGCCTTCATACCCTTATAATTAGCTTTATTCTGGTTTAAATCACTAATTTTAGATGCACCCTTCTCCCCTTCAAACCGAATGAGAAATTCTATCATGTTATGATTGCTGTCACCTAGAGGTTATTTACCGTGAGGTTATTGATTAATCCTGTCTCATTGCTCATTATCAGGCCTAGAATAGCCTGCTCCCTGGTTAGCTTTAGAATGTACTGTTCTTAAAAAATTGTCTTGAATACATTCTATGAACTAATTTTCAAGGCTACCTTTGTCAATCTGACTCGCACAATCTATATGTGGATTAAAGTCACCCATGATTATTTTGTTACCTTTCTTAGAGGCCCCATTTATTTTTTCTTGTACAGCTGGTCCTACCCTGTAACTATTTTTAAGGGCCCTATAACCTACTCCCACAAGTAACCACTTCCCTTTCCTATTATCTCTACCCAAACTGATTCTACATCTTATTCTTATGAGCTAAGGTAATCTCTCACCACTGTACTAATGACATCCTTAATTAACAGAACCACTTCCATCACCTTTTCCTAGCTTCCTGTCTTTTTGAAATATCAAACACTATTCAATATTCAGGTCCTAGCCTTGGTCACCCTGTAACCATGGGGAGAATTTTCTGTGTGTCGGGAGTGGGAGCGGGAGCAAGCGGGCGGGCACAGAGCCGTTCGCTGCCCGTGATCAGCTCCGTGCCACCATTTTACACGGGCAGGCCAATGAAGGCCTCCGGGGACAGCGGGAGGGGGCGGGTGGCGACGGGACTACAATGACTGCCGGGTCCAATGGTGACCGGGCGGCCTGTTTAAAGAGCGCACAGGCAGCCTTCCAAAGGCTGGCAAAGATGGCCAGCAGAAGGGCTCCCGAGAGCGCTGTTGGAGAGCAGGCCAGGCAGGAGGGCACAGCGTGAAATCCTCGTGCTGAGGGACTGGGAGGAGGAGGCCCCTCCCACATGATGAAACAGGCCTGGGAGGAGGTGGCAGAAAGGGTGCACCTGGGTACAGTGCCGCAAGTGCTTCAATGACTTGTTGCAATCAGGAAGGGTGAGCACCGTGTTGGCATTGGTCATTTAGCACAGCAGTTAGGTTGTGTGTCCCCCCCCCCCCCCCCCCCCCCCCCCCCCCCCCCCCCCCCCCCCCCCCCCCACACCAGGCCACCAGCCCCCCCACCCTGAATGTAGTTACTGCATTGAATCATTTACAATATGTGGCCTTCACTGGCTGGGCCAGCATTTATTGCCCATGCCTAGTTCACCCTGAGAGGGTGGCTTCTGTATCCGCTGCATGTGGTGCACTTACACCCGCAGTACTGTTTTGGGGGGGTGACCTCCAGGATCTGTCCCCAGTCACAGTGCTGGAACTCCGAAACATTTCAAAGTCAGGTTGCTGAGTAACTGGGAGGGGAACTTCCAGGTGTCAAGGCAGCCATCCATCTGCTGCCCTTGCCCTTCTAGGTGGTAGGTTTTCGTTGCTTTGGAAGGTCATACAGTGTGGGTGGCAAATGTGATGGAGGCAGCATCTGGGCAAGGGGGGTCAGGCCTGGTTGCTTAGTGTGAGTGTGCGACTGCTCCAGGGTCACCATTCACTGGAGCCCTGCAATGTTTCACTCAGGTGGGGGTGGCAGGGCTGCAATGGCAATCCAGGTACAGGGTGGACTATTCAACGCTCCTCTCTCCTTTTCAGGAGAAGACAGCCCACAATAACGCAGAGCCACTGCGGACTGGCAGAGGGCAGACATAGTTGCTGATTCTCACCAGATACGAGCTGGAGACACTGGAGCTGAAGAGGCGCCATGTGCCCAGGTCAAATGGCCACGGTGAGGTTAGGGTGCCAGGGGGAGGTCAGAATGTTGTGCTTTGAGGTCACAATGTCTGTCAGTGCAAACATTCCTAAAGCTAGTTATAAGGGTATGAAGGCAGAGCTAGCTAAAGTGAACTGTTTAGTGAATTCAGCCTCCAACATGGGTTTCCCATTGGTTATTGAAGGAGGAGTGCATCCTGATCCGGGGGCTAGGCATGCACATTAACAGTATCTCGACTTCGACTAATCAAATGTCCTTGTTCTTCCTTTCACCCTCACCAGAGCACGCCCGGACTGAGGAGGCAGAGGGCCCGCTGCTAACACCTGAGGCCCAGATGACTTACAAGCACCAGCGTCACACCAACTCAGCCAGGCAGGCACCAGCGCAGTTACTAGCACCTCGGTGGATGAGATCGACGGCTAGTGGCTAGTGTCCCGGGGCACAGCGGTGAGGGCACTTCACACTCGTTTGAGGTGCAGGCGGAGACAGAGCGTGCCTATGGCACTGACAGTCAGGGAACTGCAGGAGCCCAGGAACATGCGCAGTCAGTGGCTGATGATGGGCCTCTGGAATTTTCCGTGAGGCAGCAGATGCTGGAAGTCCAGCAGGATCTGCGGGAGGATCTGGTGGAGATACATGAGGCAATGCGTTGCATGGTCTCTGTGATGGAGGAGTCCATGAGGAGGATCAGCAATGCATTGACCCTCATGGCCGAGCGTAATGCTTCCTCCATGGAGAGAGTGGTGACTCTCATGGAGAGGCTCCTCCAGGAGAACAATCAGGGCTTCCTGGGGATGTGCTCGGACCTGAAAACCCTCACAGCGGCATTGACCTCAGCTGGTCAGTGTCAGTATGGAAGATGGATTGGGCACCCAGTAAATCCAGGTAGGTGCCCATCCATCAGTGGTGAGCTGGGAGGTCTGAAGTGACCTCACGTTGGTGCACGAGCTGCTTGTCATCTCTGCGGGCCCCTCTCAGGGTGCTCTGGATGCGGGCTGCAGCTCCTCTGCCCCCCTGCCAGTGACCGTGGGATCCAATGAGGCTGCGGCGACTGGGGAGGTGCCAGCCATGCCACTGGCCGCTCCCTCCCAGGCAGCGCCATCACAGGCTCCACAAGCCAGAGGACACCCGCCAAGGTCATCAAGGCCAACAGGACAGCACAGCGAGCAGGCTGTGTCCAATGCCACTCCCAGCTAGGGGGAGCACCTCGATGTAGCACCCGAAAACGTAAGCATAAGGCACCTTAGGCACACCACGGGCTTATCTCTGGTGGTTTTCTGTTGCCCCCGTATTAGTTGATTATTATTTGGTGTGCAGCTCAACACCTGTGAATGAACTTTCTTCTCTGTTTTGTTTTGTAAAATCATTAAATGCTTTAGTTGTGAACAAGGCTCAGGGTGTTTCCTTCTGCAGGTGTACAGGAACCCATGATGTTATGAGTGACTTGTCTGTCATTGAGCTTTATTGACAAGGCACATAGTTAATGTTACTTTCCAGGCAGATGTTGTTCTCAGGTATTGAGTATGGAACCTGCAGCCCTATGTATGTGTTGAAGGTCCATCTGTGGTGGGCTAGCTGAAGGTTTATTAGATTAAAGCCTCCTGGGTGTCCCTGTCTCCCTGGAGGTTGCCTGGGTCAGCATCTATCCCCTCAGTGTTCTCCTGAGCGTGCTCATCATGTGCAGCCAGAGCATCTGTGTCTACACCTTCTTCCTCCTCTGCAACCCCCCTTTCCAGCACCAGATTGTGGAGAGCGCAGCATGCAACCACTATCAGCGACACATGATCTGAGGGGTACTGGAGTGCGCCTCCTGAACGGTCCAGGCATCGGAAGCGCATCTTGAGAAGACCGATGGTTCTCTCCACCACAGCCCTTGTGGAGCCGCGGCTCCTATTGTACCGCTGCTCAGATTCTGTTCTTGGATGGCGGAGAGGTGTCATGAGCCACCTTCTGAGGGGATAGCCCTTGTCACCCAGCAGCCATCCATCCAGCCGGGCTGGAGCACTGAAGAGCCCCGGCACCTGGGAGTGTCTGAGGATGTAGGTGTCGTGGGAGCTGCCTGGGTACCTTGCACAGACTTGTAGAATCAGCATCCTGTGGTCACACACTATCTGCACGTTCATGGAGTGGAAGCCCTTCCTGTTGACGAAGGCACCGGGCTCACCCGCTGGCGCCTTGATGGCCACATGTGTGCAGTCGATTGCGCCCTGGATGCAGGGGAAGCCAGCAATCTCTGCAAAGCCTTTGGCTGGCTCAGTTTAGCTGGCCTTGTCCCAGTGGTAGTGGATGAATGTCAATGCATGCCTGAACAGAGTGTCTGTAATCTGCTTGACACAAGTATGGACAGCTGATTGAGAGACTCTGCAAAGACCACCCACTGAGCCCTGGAAAGAGCCGGAGGCATAGAAGTTGAGGGCAGCCGTGACCTTGAACGCCACTGTCTAGGGGTGCCCACCCACACAGTTGGCGCTGATCTCAGGGCCTATCTTCTGACAAATGGAGGTCATTGTCTCCCTGGAGAGATGAAGTCTCCTTCAGCACTGCACTTCAGAGATATCGAGGTAGCTGCTTCACCGCCTGTAAACCCTGGCAGCAGGATCGTGGCGTCTTCTGCAGCCCCTTCCTGTTGGCCCTGCGCCCCTTGTGCCTGTGCCTGTCCTCCCAAAGGTGGCTCCCCTGGAGGCTGAATATGGACTCCTGGCCTCTGCCCCCTTCTGGCCCTCCCTTCCTCCTCAGAAGAGGTGCCTCCAGTGGAGAGAACAACTCCCATTCCCAGGGTACGGGAAGGCTTCCTGAAACAAGGCCCCCAGAATGACGTTTACTCTAGAGTCCTGACCTGAGCCTGTTATTTCTGTACAAGCAGCTGTGAAGAGATTTGAAGCTCTGCTGTTCACACAAGCAAGTAGGTGTAAATTTAAAAATTAAATGCCTAACGAACACCCCACTCGCGAGTCCACTCACCCCGCTTGTCCTGCCCTGGATAAGCTTTTTAAAAATGTGGCCCACCTACCTGCCTGTTGCCCCCGTGCGATGCTCTGAAGATCACATGGGTTCCGAAAAATCGCTGTCTATTAATGGCTCAAGGGCCTTAAGTGGCCCGTTAATTAATGGCGGGCGTGCATTGGAGCTCCTAGCACGCCCACCCACTGAAATATTGCGATGGTGCACGGTGACATTGGGACTCACGCCCGACATCCCCACGCGTCATTTTACACGTCGGGCCTGTCCCCACATGCTGACTTCAAAACTCTGGCCCATGTCTCTGTGATGGCTGTTAGGCTGTTAGGTCTTACATATTTATTTCTATCTGTGCCTACAATTCATCCATTTTGTTATGAATGCTGCATGCATTCAGATATAGAGCCTTTAACTCTGTCTTTTTACCATCCCTGAGATCTCTGGCCTTAATTGCGCTCTTAGGTTTGTACCCTGCCACATTCTGGTTATCCTTACCCAAATTGTTACCCTGCTGTATTACCTTGTTGTTTCCCTTTGATTTACCACACCTCCTCTCACATGATCCCATCTCCCACTATTTAGCTTAAAGCCCTCTGTAGCATCCTAGTTATACAACCCGCCAGGACACTGGTCCCAGCATGATTCAGGTGAACCACTTTCCCCAGTACTGGTGCCAGTGCCCATGAATCAAAACCCATTTTTTTCCACACGTGTCTCTGAGCCACACATTCATCTCTCTAATCTTTTTTGCCCTATGCCAATTTGCTCACCGCTCAGGTAATAATCCAACTGTGAGGTTCTACCTTTTAATTTAAGCCTAGCTGCTCACAATCCCTAAGTAGAACCTCCTTAGACCTATCTACATCGTTGGTACCCATGTAGACCAGGACAATTAGATCCTCCCCCTCCAAATGCATGTTCCTGTCCAGCCAAGAGCAGGTATTCCAAATCCTGGTATGGGGCAAACAACACAACTGTCTGGAGTCACGCTGTCAGCTGCAGAGAACATTGTCTATCCCTTTGACTATACAATCCCATAGTACCACAACGTTCCTATTTACTCCCCTCACTTGAATGGTCAGTTCACTCATTCACCTTGCAGCCCCCGCTCTCATCCATATAAGCTGCAAGGACATCAAACCTGTTGGACAATTACAAGGGCTGTGGCTCCTCCTCCCCTAAGGGCTGTGGCTCCTCCTCCCCTACCTTCTTGAACCCCATACCTGCCTCACTTGCTGTCACACTCTCCTGTCCGTGACCACTGACCAAAGCAGACAACCTTAACTTAAGGGGTGATCACCTTCTGAAACAAATTGTCCAGGTAATCTTCCCCCTGCCTAATGTAGTGCAGTGTCTGTTGCTCAGTCTCCAGCTCACTGACTCTGAGCAGAAGCTCCTTGAACTGCAGAAACCTACTACAGATGCAGTTGCCTTGGATCTTTCTGAGCTCCCACTGCTTTATGTGCTCTCTCTGAACTTAATTTGCTTTACTCCTATTGCTTTATAGGTTCTCTCTTGGAACCCTGAACTCCTGCTGCTTTATGGGCTCTTTCAGCTCCCACTGCTTTATGGGCTCTCTCTCTCTCTCTCTCTCTGAACTTCTGCTGCCTTATGGGCTCTTTCCCTGAACTCCCATTGATTTGGAATAAAGAAAAGAGCAAAGAACAAAGAAAAGTACAGCACAGGAACAGGCCCTTCGGCCCTCCAAGCCTGCGCTGATCATATTGCCCATCAACTAAAACATTTTGCACTTCCAGGGTCTGTATCCCTCTATTCCCATCCTATTCATATATTTGTTGAGTTGCCTCTTAAACACCACTATCATACCTGCTTCCACCACCTCCTCTGGCAGCAAATTCCAGACACGCACTACCCTCTGCGTAAAAAATCTTTCCCTGCACATCTCCTCTATAGTTTTCTCCTTTCACCTTAAATCTATGTCCCCTAGTAATTGATTCTTCCACCCTGGGAAAAATCTTCTGACTATCTATCTCTCTCCGAGCTCCCACCGCTTTATGGGCTTTCTCCCTGAACTCCCGCTGCTTTATGGGCTCTCTCTCTCTCAACTCCCTCTGCTCTATGGGCTCTCTATCTGAACTCCCGCTGCTTTATGGGCTCTCTCTCTCTCAACTCCCTCTGCTCTATGGGCTCTCTATCTGAACTCCTGCTGCTTTATGGGCTCTCTCTCTGAACTCTCGCTGCTCTATGGGCTCTCTCTTTGAACTCTTGTTGCTTTATAGGCTCTCTAAACATCTCACTTTTTTTTTCGCTCTCTCTCTTTCCCTGAGGATGTCTTCTGGGGGAAGTAAAGTGAATGTATTAGGATTAGGCTAATTTGCACACTATTTTGAAATAAGTCCTCCTTCCATCACAATTGTTCACCCACCTACTTTTCTCAAGCTCATTGTTTCTCATAAAATGTGGAGTGAGCAGCTTCTGCAACATGGGCTTAAGGAACCCTTAATCATTCTGAGTTACATGGATATTTTTCAACTGTTTCTCAAACTCCATGGCCTGAATCTTACATTTGTCGGGCACCAGCAATCGGCAGGCCAGAAGTGGATGTGAACTGCGCTTCCGCCCGCGATTGGCCCCTGAACACAATTTCACGCTGGCTGGCCAACTAACGGCCAGTCAGCATGAAATGTGTACTGAGAAAGCCTCAGCGCTGCTGGGGAGGGGTGGGGGGTAAGAGGGCGGGCATTGACATAAGTGAGGGTGCTGGTGGGCATTTCTAGTGAGCTCCCTGAAGGCAGATACCTGCTGTGGAGCTGCAGACCTGACCAGATTAAATGGCAAGAAAAAAATGCACCAAACTGTACCTATGCAACACATTCAAGCACCTGACAGCAGAACTCGAAAAACATCAGTTCCCAGGGATCTTTTTTTATTATATTTCACCCCGGACATTTCATCCTGCCCTGGATCAAGGTTTCAGTGAAAATGTAAAGGTACCCTGGCCAATTGGCATGTCCACCAACCATGGAAGTGGATGGGCCGCATAAAATCAATTTCAATTGCTTCCTTAATGGGTTTAATTGTCTGCTCAATTGTCGTTGGGCACGCTTCCGATTGCCGACTATGCCTGCCGAGTGAAATACTGTGCGAGTGCAATAATGTCAGGGCACGTACCCAATGTCTTATCGCGCAATGTCACGTGCTGTTGGGTCAGGCGTGCGCCCACACAGCCAGCGTAAAATTCTGGTCCATATCTTTGAGCACATTCAAGTCTACTTGAAGACACTTCTTACCCCGTTTGTTTTAGAAAGCCATGGTTTCCAAAAAAATTACACATCATTCAGGTTCTGCACAACACAGTTGGTCTACTGTGTTAATTGAACTCCGTGGGCTCAGAAACTTACTTAGCTGCTTTCCCACTCTGCTGACTTCAGTTTCCATCCTGTACCCGCTTTGCCATTCTTTATTTCTATTCCTTCTAAAACTGTTATCCATGACCAAAATTACCATTAAGTTGGTAAGTAAATTGAGAAAACAAATAACAAATTATTTCATTTTGTTTTCATTTTCAGGGAAAACCAAGCAAGAGGCTCTTCAAAAGTTGAGAGATAAATGTAAACAGTACCAACATAAACTAAATCCTAATTTCCTTGAACGTTTAGTCAACCATTTACTTGGAACTTTCTTTAAACATTATCGTCTCTACCAATTTGTACTGTGTGAACCCAGAGAGATTGAACAAACCATATATCACCTTGAGGTCCATATACCCGAAGAAGTACCACCTCTGAAGGATGGTATAGATGTGAAACTTTGGAAGTACCAGAAACACATGACTGAACTCAGTGAGGCAGAAGCTCAGTTACAGGCTGATATGTTAGCTTTTCGTGAGACCATGCAACTGAAAAGTGAGCAAGAACTGGAGAAATTTTATGAAGATCTCAAATTTCAAGATAAAGAAGTGATTGATAGAGCAGTAAGTGAGCCTTTCCTTCCTTTCTTTTAATTAGCCACAACTACCTGCTTTTGAATGTGTCAATATGTAGTGCACAAATCTTTCCCTGAGACAATTTTCTGGAGGAAATAAATTGGAGGAACTAGGGTTAAGCTAATTTATTACACCAGGCAACTAATTGCAGTATTAATGTAAGCTTCCAACAGGAACAGACAACAACCCCATAAAAATTGGTTTCATGATGACCTTGTCTCCTATTTTTCAATTGATGTAAAGTGTGTTGGCAAATGGGGTTAAATTGGAATCAGAACTGTTAAAGCAACATCACTTCACTTAGACCCTCATTGTTGCTTTTTAGCATTGGTCAAAACAAAACTGGTTTGCGCTGACATTAATTGCAGTGTAAATGTAGCCTTAATGTACTTTCGTTAGTACACATTCATTGTCTATTCAGTCAAGAGTCAAAAGAGCTGATGGTTTTTTAAAGTTGAACTCTTTTCATATCATAGGGGGTGTTAAATTAGATAGCTCCCAAAAACTGGTGTGGGGATCACAATAGGCCCTTGCCTGTTCATTGCATTGCAGGAAGCATGCTAAATTTGTGATGGCTGCTGTTTTAAATGATTACTGCATGCAGCCAGCTACACCCACACTGTCCATTGGCTGCACACATCAACCAGGAGTACCATATTGTGGATAGTTAGTGCCACTTAAAGCCAATGTGCAATTCTTAAAGGGAAGGTGCATTGTACCTACAAGAAGTGGTGAAAGTCATTTCAATTGTGAATCTTGTGCTGTGATACTTTGAGGAATGGCTGAACAAATGAGAGAATGCGCACCAAGAATTTTTGACGAAGCACTGGAAATCTCGGTGCAAGACCTGACAAGAAGGTGAGACACTGTGTATGCAGGAGATAGGAGGCCCTCTTGTTATATGTTTAGGAGGCAATGGGAAGAGCTAGCTGCAGAGACCAGTATCAGGAATATAGCTCCAAGAACATGGATGCAGTGCCAGAAGTTTAACAATCTTGACAAGTTGTTGAAGAGAATTAGTTCAGTCTTCAATCGCATATCCTGTTCCTTCAAGTCTTCACCTGAACCATACTAGGACCAATGTTCTGGCAAGTCATATAACTAGGGTGGTAGAGAGGGCTTTAAACTAAACAGTGGGGAGAAGGAATCATGTGAGAGGAGATGAAGTAAATCAAACGGAAACAATGAGGCAATAGAGCAGGGTAGTAATTTGGGTAATGATAACCAGAGTGTGGCAGGGAGGGACAGAGAGCACAAACTTAAGAGTGCACCAGCAGATAAGACCAGAAAGTGCAAAAATGGTAAAAGGACAGAGTTAAAGGCTCTGTATCTGAATGCTTGCAGATTCATAACAAAATGAATGCATTATTAGCATAGATAGAAATAAATATGTATGACCTGAAAGGCGTCACAGAGACATGGTTGCAAGGTGACCAAGGCTAGGACTTGAATATTGACATTTTGAAAAGATAGGATGTTAGGAAAAGGCGGTGGGATAGCTGAGTTAATTAAGGACGTCATTCATACAGTAGTGAAAGGTGACCTTAGATCAAAAGAGCAAGATGTGGAATCAGTTTGGGTAGAGATAAGAAACAGTAAAGATAAGAGGCCGCTTATGGGAGTAGTTTACTGGCCCTACAACCGCAGTTACATGGTGGGACAAAGTATACCAGAAGAAATAATGGGGCATGTAAGAAAGATGCAGCAATAATCATGGGTGACTTTAATCTTCATGTAGATTGGGTGAATCAGATTGGCAGAGGTAGCCTGGAGTATGAGTTCATGGAGTGTATTCGGGACAATTTCTTAGAGCAGTAATGTCTAGAGACAACCAGGGAGCAGGCTATTCTGGACCTGGTAATGAGCAATGAGACAGGATTTATCAATAGCCTCATAGTAAAGGGGCCCCTAGGCAACAGCGATCATAAAAAGACAGAATTTCATGTTTAGTTTAAAGGGGAAAGTGTGGATTTAGGACTAGTTTCTTAAACCTGAATAAAGGTAATTATAAGCATATAAAAGCAGATCTAGCTAAAGTGAATTGGGAAACTAGGTTAAAAGGTAGGACAGTAGAGATGCAGTGGCAGACTTTTAAGGAGATACTTAATAACCCTCAGCAAAGATTTATCCCAGTGAGAAAGAAAGACTCTTTGAGAAGGATGCTTCATCCATGCTGAATAAGGAAGTTAAGGATAGCATCAAATTGAAAGAAACACTGTCCGAATCTACATAGATTAGTGGTAGATCAGAGATTGATTAAATTTTAAGAACCAGCAAGAAGTGACTGGAAAAAATAATAAAGAGGGCGAAAGAAGTGTATGAGAGAAAACTAGCTATTAATATAAAAACTGATAGTAAGAGTTTCTACAAGGATTTA
Organism: Isurus oxyrinchus; assembly: GCA_026770705.1. Lineage (NCBI taxonomy): Eukaryota > Metazoa > Chordata > Chondrichthyes > Lamniformes > Lamnidae > Isurus > Isurus oxyrinchus. Next base: position 3,386,400 of record JANJGN010000006.1, on the reverse strand, counting down.
AATAGGAAAAGAGTAACTAAAGCTAATCTTTGTCCTCTAGAGACTAAGTCTGGGGAATTGATGGTGGAAAACAAGGAAATGGTAGAGGCAATGAACAGATATTTCATGCCTGTCTTCACTGTAGAAGACTTAGAAAACTTCCCAAAGCGACTTGAAAATCAAGATGTGAATGTCAGGGAAGAACTCAAAACAATCAACACCACAAAGGGAAAGGTGTTGGGAAAACTATTAGACCTAGATGCTGACAAGTCCAGGACTTGCGTTCTAGGGTCTTAAAAGAAGTGTCTGCAGAGATTGCAGATGCATTGGTATTAATCTTCCACAATTCTTTAGGTTCTGTAAGGGTCCCAGCAGATTGGAAAATAGCGAATGGAACTCCTGTATCCAAGAAAGGAGGGAGACAGGAAACAGGAAACTACAGCCAGTAAAGCCTAACATCTGTCATAGGGAAAGAACTAGAATCCACTAATGAGTTTACAGCAGGATACTTAGAAAATCATAATTTGGTCAGGCAGAGTCAACATGGCTTTGTGAAAGCGAAACCATGTTTAACTAATTTCGTTTCTGAGGAAATGACAAGCAGGATGGGTAAAGGGTGTATTTGGATTTCCCAAAGCCATTTGATAAGGTGTCACATCAAACACTCTACACAAGATAAGATTACATGGGCCTGAATTTTTCCCACCCCCTGGGTGGGCTCAGCGAGAGCGGGCAGGGGCAGCCGGGAAGACGACCGCCGCCTGCGATCGGCTCCGTACCACCATTTCACGTGGGGGGGGGGGGGGGCCAATTAAGGCCTGCTCAGCGTGGATCGCGAGCGGGTAGCGCTGCGGGTGGGGGGAGGAGGGAGAGCGGGGCCTGGTGCGCAGTTCTGCTGCCTCAGGGAGATCGAAGCACTTTTTGAAAAAAATTAATACAATAAAAAATCAATGAAACATGAGATGGGACATTTCACAAGGAAGTTTTTATTTACTTTGTAATAGCTTTAGGAAACCCCATCCCGCTCTTGGATGAGGTTTCCTAAAATTGTAAAGGCCGCTTGGCCTTTTCACCTGCCCGCCAGACAGCATAAACTTTAACTTAATTACCTTGTTAACGGCCTTACCAGGCCTTTCAATTCTCAGCGGGTGTGCAGCTGACTCCAGCACCTACCCGCCCAATGAAATATCGCGACCGTGCGCGGTGATGTTGGGATACACGCCCGATGCCAGCGTGCATCATTTTACATCCCTGCGTTTCGGGCAGGCGCCTGCACGCCGAAAGTAAAATTCTGGCCGTGACGTAGAGGGCAACATATTAGCATGAATAACTGGTTAGCTAACAGGAAGCAGAGAGTAGGGATAAATGGGTTTTTTTCAGTTTGGCAGACTGTAACTGGCGGAGTGCCACTGGGATCAGTGCTGGGGTCTCAACTATTTACAATCTATATCAATGACCTGGATGAAGGAACCAAATGTATGTCAGCTAAATTTGCCGTTAACACCGTGATAGGGAGGAATGTAAGTTGTCAAGAGGAGGTAGAGAGTCTGCAAAGGGATATAGACAGGGTTAAGTGAGTGGGCAAAAATTTGGCAGATGGAATATAATATGGGAAATTGTGAACTTGTCACCTTCTGCAGTGAGAACAGAAAAGCAGTGGGCTGAATCTTCCGGTCAGCGTGCGAAGGTGGGCCCGACAAGCTGGGGTGTAAAATGACGTGTGATAACATCGGGCGTGCATCCCGACATCATGGCAGGACATTTCCATATTTCATTCAGCGATCACGCCTGGAGGCAGCTACACGTCCACCAAACTGTCAACGGCTTATTAAGGCCATTAAAAAAGTAATTAACCTTGTTAAGAACGCTGTCTGTCCAACCTAAAGGTCGGAGGGCAGGCGAAGAGCCCAAGCGGCCTTTGCGTTTTTCAGGAAACCTCATCCACGGGCGGGATGAGGTTTCCTGAAGCTATTATAAAGTAAGTAAATAAATTTTACTAACTTCACAAACATGTCCAGCTTGTGACACTGTCAAATGAGGGGACATGTTTAAATAAATTTTTACTTTATTTATTAAAAAGCTTTCTAATCCATTCAATCTCCCTGAGGCAGCTCCGTTTCCTCAGGGAGATTACTGCGCTCTTTCGTGGGTACGCGCTACACTGGGTGGGCCTTAACTGGCCCACCCACATAACATGGCGGCGCACAGCCAATCACTGGTGGCAATCGGCTCAGCGCCTGCTCCCTCCTGCTCTCACCCAGCCTGCCCGCCAAAGGAAAAATTCTCCCCAGTACACAATTTAAATGGAGAGAGATTGCAGAGCTTGATGGTACAGAGGGATCTTGGTGTCCTGGTACATGAATCACAAAAAGTTAGTGTTCAGGTACAGTAAGTGATTAGGAAGGCATTGAATGTTGGCATTTATTTCAAGGAGAATATAATATAAAAGTAGGGAAGTTTTACTGTAGTTGTACAGGGCCTTGGTGAGACCACACCTGGAGTACCATGTACAGCTTTAGTCTCCTTTATTTGAGAAAAAGATAGAGGGATGCATCTTCTGGTTAGTGAGCAGGGGGCGGGACCTGCTTGTCGATGTGTAAAATGACGCAGGGTGGTGTAAGGCGGGCGCCCCGATGTCACCCCACGTCATTGACATTTACAGGTCAGCGCATGCGGAGCCGAGTCAGCTGCGCGCTCACCGACCTGTCAATGGCCTCTTCAGACCATTAATAAAGTAATTGACGTTGCCAGGCAGGCGAAGAACCCAGGCGGGCTTCTGAGAAAACATGAAACCTCATCCACGGGCGGATGAGTTTGAAGAAGGATTTTAAATGTTTACAAAATGTTGAAATAAAAGAAATTGACATGTCCCAGCTTATATGACAGTGTCACATGAGAGGACATGTCAGGAATTTTCTTTCCCACACTTTTAACAAATGTTTGAAACTTCCAGAGATCTCCCTGAGGTGGCACTTTGCCTCCGGGAGATCTGTGTGATCTTTCACCTGCTCCCCCACATCGCCCCCCCCCCCCCCGACGGGGAGAAAACGTGGCCCATAGGCTGGAATGTCCCGGCCCTGCCATGGCAGGACCCGCCACAGGGGATGCAGTGGGCCAGCCAAAGGGTCATTGGCGTTCAGCGGGACCGGAAGAGCCCAGTGGTGGGCAGTGCCAGAAAACCCTGACCATAATTGCGTTAGAAGCAGCGCAGAAAAGGTTCACTCGATTCATTCCTGGGATCAGGGGCTTATTTTATGAAGAAAGGTTGGGCCTATACCCGTTCGAGTTTCGAAGATTGAAACGTGTAAGATCCTGAGGAGATTTGGTAGAGTAGATACTGAGAGGATGTTTCCACATGTGGGGAGGCAATGGTGTAGTGGTATTGTCGCTAGATTAGTAATCTGGAGTTAACGCTCTGCGGCCTCAGGTTCAAATCCTGCCATGGCAGATGGTGAAATTTCAATTCAATAAAAATCTGGAATTAAATTTTTTATAAAATTGTTATAAAAACCCATCTGTCACCTGGCCATGTGACTCCACAGCAATGTGGTTGACTCTTAAATGCCCTCTGAAATGGCCTAGCAACCTGCTACAGAGTCGTGAAAAAGGGAATGAAACCATAATGAAAATGGCCTACTCAGCCCTGTATCCTTCACTATCACTTGGCCAAAATCCTGGAACTCCCTTCTCAACCACACCACATGGACGGCAGCTGCTCGAAAGGCAGCTCACCCCCACCTTCTCAAGGGCAACTAGGGATGGGCATTAAATGCTGGGCCCAGCCAGCGAAACCCACATCCTGTGCACGAATGAGAAAAAACGTGGGGGAACAGTTTAAGAATAAGAGGTCTATTGTTTAACTCGGAGATTGAGGAGAAAATGTTTCATGTGTGGAATTCTCTTCCTAAGAAAGCAGTGGAGGCTGGGTCATTGAATCTATTCAATTCAGAGTTGGCAGACTTTTGATCGACAAGCAAGTCAAGGGTTATGGAGGACAGACAGCAAAATGGAGTTGAGACCACAACCAGACCAGCCATGATCTTATTGAATGGCACAACAAACTCAAAGGTCTGAATAGCATACCCCTGCTCCTAAGTCCTATGTTCCTTTCCCTACCAACTGCACTACTAGCCTCATCCACTGCTCAATTTGCTACACTTCCATCATCCAGTTGGCAACAATCACCATCAGTCAGTATTCAATCCTTCAATTTGTCACTTATTTAGCACAGGTTCAAGTCTCGCACACATATCTCACAGCTCACACACAAGCACATCACCTAAACATATTGCAGGACACTCACTGACATACTTCTCTCTTACTCTCATGAGAATTGGGTGAATAAGAGATTGCAACAAGAAAGAGCTGGAGAAAGGCAAGGGAGGCCTGCATGTTTTAACCCCATGAGACAGTGCTGGCCTTCATGGAAAGGGACATCACTGAAGTGATGGTAATTGATGTTGCTGAAGGGATTGATGATGAGGATATCAGCATCTCTAATCCTCATCCTTTCTTTCCACTTCTCCCTTATCCCATCTCCTCCTCATCACACAGTGTCTTTTGACTTACAGACTGTGAGCATGCACTTCTTACTTTCTCCTCTCCTCTCACCACAACCCAATTGTTGTCCCCTTTTCATTTCAAATACCCAATAACTGGAACCTTCTCTGGAAGAGGAAGGAGGCAGTGAAGATGAAAATACACCATCACTCAGCCTAATACTTGCAGCCATCAGCTAAGAGACTGATGCTGTATATACTTTAGATGCTAGGATAGATGGGGAATTTGTACATGGTGAGGCACTAGGCACAGGAGCCACAGCAAGGGAAAACAATCACAAAGGGGCCAGCCCATTAGAGAGCAAAGTCATCTGCTAGAGAGGAATCAGATGAGAATATCTATGAGCCAGGCTACAGAAGAAGGCAGGCGGGTATATACAACCAAATTATTGATGTACTGGGAGGGCTGCCAGAAAGGCTGCGTGTAATGTCCAGGGGCATGGGCAGGTCCAGCTCCAACTTGGCACAGGGCTTTATGTGCACAGCCACCCTTTTCAACATGGAATGGGTGGCTGCCTCCACCAGCACACCCGTGGAACCAACCATGGTGCTGCGCCAGATATCACAGCTTCCATCGAAGGTCTCAGTGCAGCTGTGCGAGCTGAGACTGCTGCATTGTGCTTTGGATGTCACAAAGAGGCTCCCAGGACGTTGCAGCTGGATTGCTCAGGTACCACCCTGGGAAGGTGGCAGTGATTCCATGAAACACAAACCTGCTGACCTTTCAGAATGGCAGCATTCCTTCTTCCACCCCTGCCACCCCACCCTTGCTGTTGCCTGGTCACCAGCCCGCTGACATGGTGCAGTCTGAAACCAGGCCCAGGGCAACTCAAGGTTTTGAGCATGGTGCTGCTCAGCAGAGATATAATATTCAAATTAGTGGCCTGAATTTTTTACTCATCGGGCGCGTGTGATCGGTGGACCCAGGAACAGACAAGAAACAGCCCCCCGACCACCATCGACCCCCGACCGTGATTTCACGCTGGCAGACAGCTGCCCCGGGGAGCTGCAGACCTCCACAGAATAAACAAAACAACAAATTGCTGCAAAATATGTCCATGCAGCATGATCTGAAAGCATACCGCATAAAAACAAGTCCCCACATATCTCTTTTTATTTAGTTTCCCCACAGAGATTTCATCCGGCCCTGGATCGAGGTTTGGGCAAAAATGTAAAGGCTGCCTGGCCGATTGGCCTGTCCGCCAGTCGTAAAAGTGGACAGGCCACAAAAAATCGCTTTCAATTGCCTCCTTAATGGGATTAGTTGCCTGCTTAATTGTCGGTGGGTGTGCTTCTGACTGCTGCAGCGTCCACCGAGTGAGATATCGCGCGAGTGCATGATGACATTGCGATGTTCACCCGAAGTCACCTCATGCTATTTCACGGCCAGATGGGTTGGGTGTGTGCCCACCCGTGGGACATAAAACCCTGGCCAGTGAGTGGATCAAATACTCATATGGTAATATCACAAAACATACCATTCAATTTTGATTCTGAAAAGTCTATGTTTTTTTATTGCATTTGGCAACTTTAACAGTAGAGGGCAGGACTGTCCTGCCTGTAGACCTCCCCACAGACAATCCCAGTGACAAGCACTTCAGGAAGCTTGTTTGAGATTTTGCTTGATTGTGCTCCCAACTTCATTCCTTTCTCTTCGAGTGGATTTTCATCCTGCTTCAGTTGATCTTATAAAGACCTTTTCTCCTTTCAAAACAAGTGTCATAATATTAACGTTAATGTTGCAAAGCACTACAGCCAAAATGAGGAACGCTGTTCTATCTATGATAAAACTAATTTTTGCTGTTATTCTGAATGTGTAATAATGTTAATGAAAATGCATACCAATAATGAATTACCCTGTTAGACCTGTATTATTAATTGTGTTCTAGTTATTTATTAGAGAATTCTTATTCACTTGTTAAGCTGATAAGAGTCAGAACTGCAACAGAGTGAGAAGTTTGGTGCACTGGAGACCTGCAATCCTTCTCATGCAGGAGCTTCCAGGGCCCAGATGTTTAAGTAAAATAAGGTGGGTGCCTGCACCAATAGGATGCACCTTGGTCACTCAATAGAGTAGCAGGTAGGGTTGGGAAATTTAGAACCACATTTGTTGTGCGAGAGCCCAGCCTACAGGCCCACCTTAAAAGCCCAAGAATGTTTGCTAATCTGTCCCTTCATTCAATGTGCTCAGAATGCTTTATGCCTACAAATTCTGGGGTCTTCCTGGCCATGGCTGTGGTCTGGAAACCTCTCTGGACTCCACGTCAGCAACAACATTAACCTAGATGCTAGGATTATGTCCGGCATCTCGGTTATTTGACGAAAGGAGACGGACTTAGTGTAAAATTCAGCACGAGATGTCATTTTGCCACGTTTCCTGTCTCCTTCGTTATATCAGGTCTTCAATGGAGCAGACAGATTCTGTACCTAGCCTCACAATCAGTAAGAATTTCTGGTAAATTTTCTTCAGAGTGGAGCCCTGTGATCCCAAGCTCATTTGGAACCATTCCCTGGAACTTGTGCTGTGTTACATGTTGCCCATTCCTTTTGCTTTTTTTCACAAGTATGCACTACATGAGGTAGAAGATCTACAGATCCTTAAATAGACCTGTTTGTGTTCTGAAGTAAATTTTACAAGATTCATGGTTTAGCTAGTACAACCATTAATGATATGAAGCTATTTGGTCATCCATCAGAGACACTCAACTAAGTGAATAATTGTTGGACAGTTTGACTGAAGAAAATGTTTCTGTGCCCAGAATTTAGGTAACAAGAAATGTAGAATTTCATGAGTCAGGCTCATTGAAGCTCTAGCAGATTAACTGCAAAGAGTAATTCTCTTTCAGTGAGTTAGTTTAGTATTTACTTTCTGACTTTGAAACTACTTATTATTGTACTGCAATAAACTGTTTAATTTTCAGAATCTAGAAAAAATTGTCAAGGATGCTCACACTATACAGATGACGATAGCTTCTGAAATTCTGCAAAAAGAGATTGAAACTGCATTTCAAGTCCTAGATGTAAAATTCCAGAGGATAACTATGCCCTTTCCAGTTCCCAAATCGTTTCACTCCTCTTCAACAAAGGGAATTAAAATTGTAAAAATGAGAACAAAGAAATAGGAACATTTCAAGAACTAAATTTATTAATTGTAACATTTTTAACAAGAAAATAAAGTAGTCTTTATATACATTGTGAAAAAGTCTGATTATTCCATTGAGTGAAAGTCAATAATCAAAGCTATCTTCATTTGCATACTTATTGAAAATTTCATGTTAATTGTCTTGCATTACGTTTATATATCTAAAATTGTGTGGTCACATTATGTATAACATAGCTATACTTTTTCACCATTTTTTCCTGTGAACCAAATTACAAGCTTCTAAAATAAGCATTTGAAGTAAGCTATGAACTTATGGTATCTTTAAAACCAAACCAGAAACAAATTTGTATCTCATAATTATACTACAGTCTGTGGCAAACAAGTGATTTGTCTTGAAATTACTCTGGTTTATTTCTGCTTGCTGCACCATTTGATCCAGTTGTCCTGATTCTTCACCCTAGTTCCTCAGCACAATGGGCCTTATTTTAACTCTGACAAGTGGGCAGGATATGAATGAGTTAATATCTTGCTCTGTACATTTTTTTGAACTTCATGGTATTTTTGTATCTTATTGAATTGCTTACACTTAAAAGTAATTTGGAATAACTAAAACCTTGTGATTATATTATACTAAGGAGTTAATCTTGAACCTCAATTTTATGATACATGATGAGAAGTAATTTTATGATCCATACAAATTTATTAATAAGAGATTATCTGTATTACAATGTGCATTATCTTGAGAATTTCATCAGTATTTGTTACTTCACCTTTTATGGGCCTTATGAATCATAAATATGCAGTTCCGCTAATACTTGAGCTTCAGTTTGGTAGCAAAAAAATCCTTTCTTAATCTTCTGGTGGAGTCACTGGTCCCAGATGATGTTAATCAGTGAGTTTTTTCCCCAGATTGACATCACCAAGTGTTCATTCCTCAGTCTGATGACTGTAGTAAAATAACTACAAACATCCTGATGGAGAGGCAATGCCGAGTAGAAGCTGTGTTATCAGGCAGGAAACAGAGCTCTGTCCACATCCGTCAGCTTCAAAATCAAATTCCCAAACTCAGGAAAACAGACAGCGACCATGGTTAGTCGATTGCATTCCTTTTTATTCTAAAATCAGTTAAACAGATTTCAGTACAATCTGGTTCTGTGAACAAACTTTTAAATTGCAATCGAGCTTCTACTTCACAAATCTATGTTGACTAACCAAGAGATCATTTTCTGAATTTATATTTATTATTAGTAACCCCAGCGGCAATAATAATCCAGTTGCGGAACTGCTAAAAATGTCAATTTTAACTAATGCAATTCATCAAACATTTTTAACAGATTAGTTGAATTGTTAAACTGGAACGTACTATACATATTTAGGAATATACATCGTAAAGTAGGACATCTCAAACAAGATGTCGATAAGGTTCAACACTAATATACGTTCTACAGATTTAATTTTTCATTTTGAAATTTCTTGTAGACACTATGTATATTTCCACAAAGTAGAAAATAATTCTTGTGATTTAAGAACAAAATTACTGATGACCAATTGATATATCAATGCCAGGTTTTTCTACCAATGTGAATGAATTTCAAACACTTTCTGATAACTGAAGAAAGTTCACTTGGTAAGTGAATAATTGTTCAAGAAATAAGAACGAAACTTGCATTCATATAACACTTTTCATGATCACCAGACGTCTCCATGTACATCACAGCCAATGAAGTACTCTTGAAGTGTAGTCACTGTTGTAATCTAATACAATAGGAGCTAAATGCTGTGACAATTTCAGTCTAGCAGTCTCCTAAAAGCATTTCATTTTAATTATATATTTCTGAGAACTCAAAACATTCTCAATAAGCCCAATATAACTTTGACTAACAAAACCATTAATAAAGTGCATAAGGCTACATTTACTTTCCAAATAGTAATTTGCCACCTGCCCTGCCACAGCATATATACAGTAACCAGAGGCAAATAAATTCCATTAAAGCTTTTCAAACTTTGTTCAACGATGATCTTTTATTATCTAAACAGTACAAAGTTTGTATTCCCTCAGTATAGTGAAAAGTCAAAGTATACAAAATCTTTCTCAGGCAATTACAACCTCCAGACTTACTGTTAGATGTTAGAAATAGAATATTACATTAATGTGAAATTATGCATTTTTATCAATTTAGATATGCACCTTGCTTATCTAAAATCAGCAACAATTTTTAAAAGAAACAAATTTTGTCTTTAATTTTCAATTTAATAATTGTGACATTTTTTAATTTAATTTTTAAGGCCGCCAAGCTTGGTTTCAACAAACAAGGAAAAACTTAAAACTTTTATGAAAAACTAATTTTAAATATTTGTAAATCAGCATTTCATTTAGTGACAAGCCAGTTAGAACACCTAAGGAAGGTGAAATTCCTTTTTTAATCAAAGCCATCTTCATTTGCGTACTAATGATACTAATAACTAATGACATCGTGGGACTGCATAACTTTGAAATGTGCAACCCTTGAGACTGGTTTATAGAGAAACATAGGGCAGAATTCTCCCTTCGGCGAGTGGGGGCGAGGCCCGCTCGCTGGGCTGTGCGCCCGTCAAACTGTCAAAGGCTTATTAAGGCCAGTTAACGAGCAATTAAAACAATCAACTGAGCTGCCCGTCCAACTTTAAGGTTGACGGGCAGATGAAGAGCTCAAGCAGCCTTCAGAAAAAACATGAAACCTCATCCGTGGGCGGGATGAGGGTTTTAAAATTTGTTTAAAATGTTTAAAATAAAAGCAATTGATTTGTCCCAGCTCATGTGTCACATGAGGGGAATTGTCAGGAATATTTTTTTCTGCTTTTGATGAACCCTTGAATCCTGAGCCGATCTCCCTGAGGCAGCACTTAGCCTGTGTGTGCGTGGGTGACGGAGCGCACTCCCTGCTCAGGGAATCCCTCCCCGCCCGCACAGGGAGCGCACAGCGCTTCCGGGCAGACATCCTTAATTGGCCCCGCCCACGTAAAATGGCGGCATGCCCGCGACCGGGGGTGCCGATTGGGAACCCGCCCACCCCCGCACAACCCCCCTCCACCCCCCACCGCCCCCACAGGGGGGGGGGAAACTGCTGCCCATGGACATACTTTTTTTTTCAATTGGGCAAACTCCAGGGCGAAGGCTTTACAGTGCCGCTGCGGAGTGTCTCTCCACCTCCCCACCCCCCCCCACCAAACAGCGGTTGCAGCTAGCCATTTAAACCTAATTCAGTTTGCCGTGACTGTAATATCCTGCCGGGCAGGAGGGGGCCATAAAATCCTGGCCCAGTTTGCTTTGGCTGCAATAAAACAATCACAGGTGAGAAGGCCAATATTTATGAATTTATTCAGAGATAAATTCATTATCCATTATATTTATTGAGTGTAAAGGCTTACAAACCAACAATTTTTAAAAAGTCACTGGATATTAAATACGTCTTAAACTATTTACAAACAGAAAAGCTACAGAAAATAAAGAGCTACGGAAAGAGGTGGACAGAGTCAAGTAGGTTTTTGATTTTTGAAAGTGTCTTAAGAATTTATTTACATAAATATATTGGCGGTCCTTCATTAGTACTATATTTTGCTACCCTGAGGATATTTCAATGTCCAGCGATCTTTGTAAATAATACTGTTGTTACTCAGAAAAGTTCAGGTCACTTGTTTGGTCTAGGAGCCACTGTAACTATTGTAATATGCTGCAGTAGCATCTGCTAACACAGATATAAGGCTCCTCTCTGAACTTGTGCCTCCGGATGAACTGACGTCAGGTAGATGTGAATTAATTACCATCCCTGCTTGATTTAGATGACTAGAGGTGTTCAAATACTGATCAAACTCATTGCGGTCCACTTCTCCTAAAAGCTCAGCCTGGCTGATATGTTCCAGGTTATCTAGATGATGGTGGTCATGAGGGGGAGAAAGGTGGACAGATGTGCCTGAGTTCATGGACTGGAAGGCTGGATGCTGGAGCCGGTTATAATAAGGAGGTGGTGGAGGATGGCTGGCTGCAGGGTGCATTGTGGTAGATCTATTCTGGGGGATTGAAATCTGACTGAGATGTCCACATTGAATGGGGCTTTGACTGTAATCTGACCGATACATTATTCCATTCATCTGAGAGGGTGAATCTTCTGTACATGGAGGTGGAAAGAAACTGTGATCGGAATCAATCACATCTAAAGGGGACATCTCAGGAGTGGGTAGTCCATAGTTGTCGAAGCTGTTGTTTGTTGTCTGTGTTTCCCTGAATCTCCTGATTGCAGGAAGTCTTGAGGCTGGTGGATAGCCTTTATCCTCTTCCTCCTCCAGAGGTCTACTGCACATTCTTCCAGTGTGGACAGGAGGCTGATCATGGGGGAAGTTGTTGAGCAGGAAGCTGGGGTCTACACGTTTGCAGAGACGTTTGATCTGTTTTTTCCTCCGTGGCCTGTATTTGTAATTAGGATGATCCTGCATATGCTGGACTCGCAATCTTTCAGCTTCTTCCACAAAAGGCCTCTTCTGTGAAGGACTGAGTGCTTTCCATGATTTGCCTAAAATATATCCCATGATTTCAATCAGAAGTTGCAAAAACATATTTATCCACAACTCATAGTTAAACATCATTCCTTTATGGCTTCACTTGTTCCATTATGAATATTTTTATAGACTAAAATATTTATTGTTTTTAAAAATGTTTGAAATGTACCCAAGATATTTTTTCCCCTCAGTGCCATGACATTTAAAAAAAATAAACCTTGATAATAGTCAACTTAATTGTATTAAATAAAATGAAATTAAAATCAGATTAACAAATTACCATGCTGGCATAGATGTTTCACTGCACTGTGAGTCAGGGTTTCTGGCCACATATCCCTTCATAAATAAAGGCTAATCTAACCTGATTGTGACACGAGAGAGCAGAACTAAGCGAATGCCAGGTACTTTTCCAGAGGCCACTTGCATGCACTTGGCTGTTGGCTAGCTTGAATTTAGAACCCGCCTGCCTGCATTGTCAACTGGGCTTGGAATAGAAAAATTAATTTAATACGTGGGATAGCATAATGTTGACATTAACAAAATTTGATTGAAATAGTTGCTTTATTTTGTTAACAATGACTGTGGCTTCATTACTACGATATTTTGATTTTGCATATTATGTTTTTGAAAGTTATTTTTCATTTCTGTGGTTTTAAAATGCTCAATGAATACTTCAGTAAACATTGTTAACAACTTTTCAATTCTGTTGAGATTTCAGTCCAAGATGCATCTTCACAGTCCAATCATTGCTGCGATTTGAATTCTTACTGGCACCTATTTAATTCTAAACTTAATATCTTATTCATTTACTGAAATTCAAAAAATGTCTGTCAATTTTATTTTTTTCTTCTATTTAAGCAAACAGAACCCACGATATTACTACCATAGAATTCCAAACCTCAAAATGAATGAAAATACAATAAATTATGTTCTACTGCCTGATCTACAAAAATGGTGACAGTTTCTCTGCTGCCTAAATGAGGGGCATTGTGTATGTAATCAAAGCAAAATACTGTGGATGCAGGAAATCAAAAATAAAAACGGAAAACGCTGGAAAAACTCAGCAGGTCTGGCAGCATCTGTGGAGAGAGAAAGAGAGTTAACGTTTCGAGTCCATATGACTTCAGAAGAGTCTGAGGAAAAGTTATACAGATTTGAAACATTAACTCTGTTTCTCACTCCACAGATGCTGCCAGCCTTATTGGGTATTGTGTGTGTGCTGTGTCTACCAACAGAAGTCTGCTTTGCTCTCCCAGCAGACACCAATAGGGAACTCTCCAAATGACCTGGCATGTAGGTGCACTGACAAATGTAAAGTTGAGCCATTCAAGACCTTCTAAGGCTTGATTCTTGATCTTTGCTGAGCAAGTTGACCTCAGCTGGTGGGCATGACAAGCCTTAGCACTTATGGGATAGGAAGAAGAAAAATCATGTGCTCTTCTTGTCTGATTGCTGTCCAGTGACCCAGCTAGATAGTCAGCCTGTGTAGGTATCAGATGACCACTGTTTTGGGCTGAGCTGTAAATCATGCAATGGACAAATAACCTGCTGCTACTCACTGCCTAGGATGAATGGCCAAATGGGAAGATACTGGAAGGCACGTGGTACCTAAAGGCCTACTTTTCTCAGGTTCAAAGCCTGACAGGAAAGCTCTTAAGATCTGTAACAAGTGGAAACAGACCAAAACATTCATTTCTACTGTCACTCTTGGCCTTGTTCCCATGCTAAAAGGACTGAGAGGCTGGTGAAGGTCAATCATGATAACTGAATTTCCATTCAGAATACAGGTTAGTCATACAAAAGAAGCCATTTCCATTTCCATAAGTCTTCTGACCTTAGAGCCTCTTACTGCTTTCATGAAAAAATTGTTTTCTTTGGGAGCACATGGCCAAATATATTTTAGCAGGGATGCATATTCCAAGTCCAATATTAATATATGTTAAATGGGAAACTCACTGAAACTTTCTCCATTGAAAGAGGAGTGAAGCAAAATTGTCTTTCATCACCTATTCTATTCAATTTGTTGTGGCTGGGCAGCTAATGTAGCTCAGTAACATATTCAATTTTAAATCTCATCTTCAAATATTTCCATGTCCTCCACTCATCCTGTCTCTACAGTCTCAGATTCCCTCCACCATCCTGTGGCTCTCTGACTGTGGCCTTTGTACACAATAGCTTCCTTTCATCCTACCATTAGTAACAAAGGGCTGGATTTTCACCAAGTTGGGATGACTAGGGAGCCCTTTAAAAATAGCAGGAGGGTCCCAATTCCAGAATTCCTGACCCCATTCCCGGGGTTTCTGCTTTTCAAGAGTGCCTTTTAAGGGTGCAGGCTAGTTCGGGTCACATGCCTGCATCCTGCATTCCCGATCTGGCCGGCTCCATTGTATGGATAGGCATGTCCTAATCTTCTGTAAAATAACTTCAAAAGGCCCTGCTCATGTCCCCTTTCTAAGGTATGCCCCTCACCACCCCATGCCAAGGTATCCTCCTCCACCGACCCCCTGTGGCCCCTCATGCCTCCCATGCCAATCAATGGCACTTCCATGCTCATTCACTCACTCTACACTGTATGGACACCATGGTGATAGGAGGATGTGTTAAAAGAAGTCATCCTTTGATAACCTGTCATTTTCTTTAAAAAAAACTCCTTTTTACTATAGCCCAATAAAAATGTCAACTGTCATTTGAAGTATCAATAGCTGAAACTGTAAGCACTTGAAACCTCTGCGCCTTGTGTAAATAAACATTGTGAAATTAACAGCAGAGATTAGAGAGCTAGATCTATCAATCAAACAATGTTAATATATAAGGAGGCTGGGCTGAAAGCCCATACATTTATTAATCTGTTGAAACAACTGAGCCCCATGGGATGCATGAGGGGCCATAGGAGATGGGTAGGGGGCACACCTTGGCATGGGGGCATGAGGGGCCATAGGATGTGGGTGGGAGTGCATACATTGGCATGTGGGTCATGAGGGCACATGCCTTGCTACGGGGGCATGAGGGACCATAGAGGTTAAGGGCATTGCTTGGCATGGGGGGCATGAGGAGCCTTTGGGGGGGGTGGGTCGGGGTCATGAGGTGGCATGGATGGGGCATGGGGAGTGTGTGAGGGGTGAGGGCTAGAGGGATTTTCTGTTTTTGTTATAACAGGGATGACGTCCCACAGCACTGAGATGGGGCTCCGCGCCTGGCTACTCCTGTGGCAGCCTGTTGACTTTTTTCTGGGTTGGCTGGTCTGAGTACAGCTCGCACCTGTACCCACAATGTAAATCCTGTTGTTGCGGGCACTTTGTCCAAGGCGAGAAGACCAAGCTGGGAATCTCCCCAACTCCCCACTACCTGCTTCGAGGATGAAAGTCCAGCCCAATGTCTTCAGCCACCTACCTTCCTTATCCTTTTGTTCACTTATTTCTATGCTTGCACCTACAGAAACTGCCTTGGGATGTATTCTACATTAAATACAGGTATTTATAAATACAGGTAACAATCCTGAATGGACAGGTAGCTTACCTATGCTTTGTGCTGGAAAACTGCATCATTTTAGCCAGTTAAACTGCACCAATGCTCTTACGCATCCTTGGACTTTAAACAGTGTTCATGCAAATGTGTTCTGAAACTCTCTGGACTTTGTTAAATGGGCTGCATCTAAATTGGGAGAAAATGTCTACTCCATATAGGGCAAACAAAATAGCTGCCAAAAATAAATCTTCAATAGAAGTTGAAAATTTGTCAGTACTAGCTTAACTAATATTTATTGTTAAAATTTGATCATTGGCAGCCTGACTCCTGTTGGCACTCCTGACCTGAATTGACTCTAGCTGACAGTTTGAACAATCCAAGTGAATGAGCTTACAGATAGCAAAACCTCCCAAAAAGTTTCCATCCCGACTTAATGGCTGTTTTTTTGTTGTAGGGTTGGAATTTCCGGGTCCCGACCTCATGTTGTGTCAGCACCTGATGCCTGACCTGATCTTTGACCAGGAGGCCAGTTAGAGGCCAAGGCGCATGCTCGGCATCCAATTATAGATGCTGAGTGGGCTCCCGAGGCTCGAGGGCCAATTAAGGACCTGTCAGCAATGACACATTGGCAGCCCCACCATCCTCAAGATGGAGGCACACTCTGAGGCAAATTTTAAACATTTTAACATTAAAAAGGCCACAGCTGCTGGGCTGTCATTGTGGAGCGGCAACCCCACTGGATGGTCAGTGGCCAAGTTGTGGCCTGATAGCCCAGCGGGTGCAGTGAGATTCCCTAGCAAAGTGGAGCACTGCCCTGATTGAGATCCCACATAAACAGCTTCCATTTATACGTGACAGAAGCAGGTGGATTGCTGAAATTCCTCATCTGTTTTGCTGAATTTAGTCTTTATTTTAACTGATTTTGTACTGGGATAAGTGCCACGCTCCCAATGCCTGGGTCTCACACAACTGACAATTCCAGAATAAGCTTACACACAAACAGAAAATGCTGGGAATAGTGGATCAGTCACTATTGGTGGAGAGAATAAATGAATTAAAGTTTTAAGATGAATTGGTAAGGGGTCCACCCCCAAAAGCATTAACTCATCTCATCAAATATTAACTTATTTGCCTTCTCCACTTTTGCTGAATTCTGCTGATTATTTCCAGCGTTTTCTTCTGTCTTCGTTTTAGATTTCCAACATCTGCAGTTTTTTAAGTTTTTGTTTTCAGAGTATAAGCTCGCCAGAGATTTCAAAGCTGCTATTGGATTGTTTCTACTTTCCTGATGACTGTGGTCAATAAAGCTCTGTTAACTTATTCCAGTTAAATGTGGCAAAGCAGAGGTTCCAGCTATACACTGAGAAAGCCCAGTAACTCCACTCTGCACACAGCAGCAAAGCAAAGCTTAAATGAAATACAGCCACCTGAGTCACAGAGTGAATTTTATATATGATGACATTTAGGGCTACACTTTCTACTAATGGACTTTAGTGCATGTGCAATGAGATAGCAAGACAAGGAAGAAAACATTACTTTTATATCACCTAAAACCCATGCTGTTTCCATTGGTAACTGAGCTCCTGGACCCCATTACAGAACAGATAAGGGGATTCAAATTATGTGCTTAATACATATAAGATTCACATTTCTCCTGGAATTAGCATGAGTCTTCTAATTTTTACATCCAAATCAGTTGGGCTATAGTTAGCAAATCACCTTTTGAAGATCTGAGCTGAGATCTTGGATACGGGATACAAGGAAGAGAGAAATTAGTTGACTACTGGTAAATCATTTTACCACATTCCAAAATCTCCTTTTATGAATATACCGGAAAAAGCACTGGACCTCTGCTGGCCTTTCAAAATAGCACAGGTATCTCATCTATCTTTTTGACTCATTTTGTGGAATTATGCAGTATAATTTTGAAGCTCAAAGCTTTCCTAAATTTCCTTAAATTGCTCATAGTGTTCTATGGTTTTCTTCTGTTTTTACGGTAGCACTGAAAAATAATTGAAATCATCTACTGGGGGACTGTAAATATTCACAAAAAGAAGCAAATTTAGTGATAATCCCTTCCCCCTATGTCAATACAGAATCATTCCTTTTAACTACTTTTACCTTTTCTGAAGCAACCTGGTCTCTCTTCCTGTTTTCTTTCTTTGCAGTTTATGTATTCTGGGATTTAACCATTCTAAACTCCCGCTAATTATAGTGATATTAACTACTAAGACAATGGAGGACAATAGTCCAATATCTGGACATTTCCTTCCCAGTTTTATCCCCAAATATTCTCTTTCCTGTTTTTTTCTTCTTTTTCGCTGTAGCAATTATATTTTTTCCAAAACAATATACATTTATCAATTTGCATATTTCTGTCTCCCTTTTTCGAATTCTAAGAAGCTGTTTCTAGAATTTAATACATTTCTGGCTATATTAAAAGAACATCCATTCAGGGGTGACGATATGGATTTTTAAATTTACTTGCCCACTTAAATTAAAACAGGAGTATGTAACATGACCCAAAATATCTACATTGTTGATTGCCACTTTGTGCTTTGAATGAAGGAATTGTTGGTAGAAAGTAATCCATTCAAGAATAAGCCTGGTGTAATTCTGAAATTGAGCACTAACATTAAAATATTGTAGCTCCCATATGAATGAATGAAAAATTGCTCATTCCAACAATGTTTTGCTGCTGTTTTCTGCCTTATAGACCTGATTAAAAGAACACCAGCTCGAGGTGCAGTCATTGATTGGTACTGATTTTAGTCACAGCAATCAGTGAATGGACACACCGCAATCAGGCTCACTATCTGTGAGCTAGCTATCCTACACCTGATCATTAAATTACTCCTGCAAAATCATGCTTTAGTATGGACTTTGCTAAAGACAAGACTTCTGTCCACTATGATGCACTTGGCGATTGAATAGCCTACATGATAGTCACACTGTAGTGTCATTCATGAAGAATGACTACTTGGGTGAAATACCAAACAGCTGATGAGACTGTCCTCATAGAAATCATCGAAATCTATGACACAGCAGGCTAATCAGCCAGCATGTCTATGCCAGCGGAAAAAGAGCTGTCCAGCCTAATTCCGTCTCTTGGTCTGTAGCCTTATAGCTGTAGATTATAGCTCTTCAAGTGAACATCCAAATGCTTTTTAAACGCAACGAGGGTTACTGCTTCTACCACCATTTTATTCAGAGTTCCAGCTCCCCACCATTCTCTGGGTGGGAAAATAAATTAACTCGCCTTTAACCCTACTACCAATTACTTTAAATCTTGGCGCCCTGGTGATTGACCTCACTGCTAAGGAAAATAGGACCTTCTTATCCACTCTATCTAGGCCCCTCATAATTTTCTACATCTCAATCAAATCTCCCTCAGCCTCCTTTGCTCCACAGAAAACAATGCCAGTCTTTCCAATCTTTCTTCATTGCTAAAATTTCCCAGTCTTGGCAACATCCTTATAAGTCTCCTTTAACACCTAAAAAGAATGGGAACCTTCAAGAAAAGAGCAGAAAGAAATTAATCACCCATGCAAAATACGTATTTTCATCTGAAATTAGACTGGTGAATTCATTACCATGAAAATACTTCATCTGGAATAATTATTTTCTCATTGGTTCATATTACCAGACTCCTTCAAAAAGAGGGGTTATCATTCTCGTTGTTGGATTTTTAAGATTAAACCACATTAGCCATCCATACTGTCCAATCCTGTTTCTGTTAGAAACTTTCCCTGCCTCAGAAGTCTCCTGGAGGAAGGCCACATCATACTATTTCATGTGTTAATTTTTTTTTACATTTTCTTGGTTATTTATTTCTTTGATATGAGATCATTTTGATAGATTCTGTCTGAAAGCATCAGACAATAAATTTGGTACAAGCCAATACCATGTAAACCTCAAATTAAAGTTAATCACTGGATACTCTGTAAATACCATACCAGCTATAGATGTTTGAAATTAGTATCTAAAGATTTTTTTTTAGTTTGGTGAATTAGCTTGAGATGATTCAAACACTGCTAGCTAATCAACTGGATCACTTCAACATCAGTGTGACTGCAGTACCTTGGACTGGATGTAATTTCCAACAAGTTGAATATGGCTCTCAATCAAATAAAGCAGGACAATTCATTAGTGTTCACTGATTGCATATGTTTACTACATATTAAAACTACTGCTCAAGTGCTTTCTGTAAACCTGTATCAAAACATGAAAGAAACAAATGTACTTTCTTGAAAAAGCCAAATGTAAAAATCATCTACATAAAACGCCCTATTTAATTCTACCAAGCAAATTAAACTCTAACAAGGTTTTCTGATCAATTGTTCTGTCCTGAAGCCAGCAAAATTTAGCAGAGTGTTGATGCATTTTAACATATTCCATTTCTGAAATAATTTCACATTTTGGTTGTAAAGAAATGTAATTACATATGTTATCTTTCTTTCATGTATAACATAATGCTGAAATGAAGAAGCTTAGAATCACGGAATGGTCCTTACAAGTAGTTAAGTGTCAACATATCCAATTTTTTTAAAAACAAAATTAATTAGAGCTCTATAACTTTTTATCTTTGTTTTTTTTTAAATCTTATGGTAGGAAATGAAATATTAATTATCAAAGAGAAATCTTTCAGCTTATTGCCTAGTCAGATGTAGACACTTCATAATCATTTGTGCCTACTTTAACATAATAAATACCAATTGGTGGCGCTTTCTATTTAGAAATAAAAAGACTAGTAAAGATTTATCCTGTGACAAAACTGGTATTTAATTCACCTTGAAATGTTTCAGATAGTTTTCTTGTATTTATGCTAAACAAACTTATAACTCAAAATTGAAAAACACATTCTGTAAATGTTAAAATTTAAGAATCTCTCTCTCTGCCACTCTCTCTTGCTCTCTCTCTCTCTCTCCATATATAAAATCTGCTAGACACTTTTTAATCAGAATTAAAATTTATATTTTAAAAAGAAGCATTTATGTATACTCACCCAGCATTTTGCTGAGTTCTGCATTGTGTAGATCAGGGTTTTGGATTGCTAGTTGTTTCCTCTCGTCCTTAGCCCAGACCATGAATGCATTCATGGGTCTCCGGATTCGTGGCTCAGCTTTGTTCCTGCCTGAAGAATCGTGAGCTGTGAGCCCAGCCCTTGGCTTTCCTTCACTAGCAGGAGAGTCCAGACCCTCTGTCCATGAGTATGGGCTCATTATTGTAGCCATCACTGTGGGTCGGATCAATTTAATCAAAAAAAAATAATCCGTACAACTTTTGGAAATGTATATAAAAGTGAGTAGGATTAAATGACAGTGCTGTTGATGCTTAAAGCTGGTGAGATCAACTCCCAGATCAGGAAGAGAGTCCCAGATTCATTTATTCCCTCAGTGTCACTTGGTAGCAACTTTAACCAATGATCATGAGGCTGTTTTTAATAGAAGCTCCTCCCTTTGACTGGTCTGCAATCAAACAGCTCAGACTTGTAGCAACAAACGTAAAACTACAGAGCAATGAAAAAGTTTTCCTTTAGAGTCTTTAAACTTTCAATCAGGTTATTTTCCACCTATGTATTAAACTGAAGTGGATTCAGTAAAATCCAACTTCTTTAAGCATTGTTGCACATTATTATAGCAGCATTCAGTTGTGAATATATTACTAATATTGCTTTTATGATTTTGGGCATAGGACAAGATGAATTTTCTACTTTATTGATTATATCTGTATGATCCAAAATTGGCACATGATGTCCTTATGCGGAATTTCATCTGTTTGTTAACAGTTTCATTGGTCTGGAATGCGCTGCCTGGGAGGGTGGTGGAGGTGGGTTGCCTCACATCCTTTAAAAAGTACCTGGATGAGTACTTGGCACATCATAACATTCAAGGCTATGGGCCAAGTGCTGGTAAATGGGATCAGGTAGGTAGGTCAGGTGTTTCTCATGTGTCGGTGCAGACTTGATGGGCCGAAGGGCCTCTTCTGCACTGTGATTCTGTGATTGTAATTGTTTGTTCTATTTTATGCTGTTGTTATTTAACTAGCTAGCTAGCTAGTTAGCTGCATATACGTGTACATGAGAGAGGCAGAGTGAAAAGAGAAGAGTACAGGGTGGGCAGAAATGATTGCAAGGAAAGATCCATTTAGGACTCAGGTGACATTACAAATCACAAAAACAAAGCCATCGGATCCCAAACATTACATTCGCTAAAATAATCATTCCTGTGCACCAATTTTATTTAAAGTATATATCAGTGCAACTTTAAACTCGTTGAAGTAAAGCTTATTCTGCTAATGCCCACTTAGGCATTGATTGCTGACAGGTCCTTAGGTCTGGTTCTCACCAATTCACCACTCTACGACAAGATTGTGTTTTGAGCAAGACCATTCATAAATTTTGTGTAATATCTTAATTAGGGTTTTGAAAAATAATCACCTTTTTTTCATTATGTACTTGTTCATGGGATGTGGGATTCACTGGCTATGCCAGCATTAATTTGTTGCCCATCCATAATTCCCCTTGAGAAGGTGGTGGTGAGCTGCCTTCTTGAATTGCTGCAGACCATGTGGTGTAGGTACACCCACAGTGCTGATAGGGAGGGAGTTCCAGGATTTTGACCTAGTGACAGTGAAGAAATGGCGATATATTTCCAAGTCAGGATAGTGTGTGACTTGGAGGGGAATTTGCAGATGATGGTGCTCCCATGCATCTGCTGCCCTCGTCCTTCTAGGTGGTAATGGTCCCGAGTTTGAAGGGTGCTGCTAAAGGTGCCTTGGTGAGAGGCTGCATTGTGGTTTGTAGATGGTACGCGCTGCTGCCATTGGGTGAAAGGATGGGATGCTTCAAAAAACTTTTTTTTGAAACAGTGTAAAAGAGGGTAACAAAGTAAAAGTCAGGAACTGTAGTTACCTTCAATCAGAGCTACTCTTTCTTGCAGTCTTACTGTCTTCTGTCTTATGTTCTGTGCCAGGAGAAGGAACAGGGTCTTACAGGGTAGAACTAATGAAAGAGTTACTTCCATTTTAAACCCCAGCCATTGCAACTATAAAGGACAGAAATTCATAATTTTGTCGCAGTCCTATGTCTCCATTGATGAGGTACTAATAGAGGAGGTTCATCTAATAAACATTTATCCTAATTTCCACCTCTCCCTCTTAATGAGGAAATCTGCCCAGTTTTCTGCTACCTTGGCCAACTATAGCACCCCCATTGCATTCCACTCAGTTCAGAAAACTCACCAGAGACTATGGGGCCTTGCTGATCTGTATGCCTTGGTAGTTGAGCCCATGGACCTTTACTCATTGAGCCAAGGTGCCTGTGAACTTGTAAACTTTGGATTTGTTATGGAGCAGGTGGTCCTGTTTCTCTTCTTTCCTGATCTCCCCCTTTACCAAAGCATTCCAGTTTTCACATTCTCTCCACTTCTCACTCGCTTTATAGCCACGTGCACGAATTAGTTGTAGTCCTGGAGCTGATTCCCATCCCACTGAAACCACTTTACCAGCTTATTAGAGAGGTTTTGTGTATACAACGAACATGGTGCTGGATTCTCCTCTACAGCCAAGCACAAATTGGGTAGGAAAGTGATGGAAACTGCAAGAAGTGTTGACAGTCAGGCCTACCACCTAACCTGGATGCCTCCTCCCACTCCTCCCACACTGCTGCTGGACCCCGTGTCACAAATGTGCAAATGGAGAGACTGTGGCGAGGGGTGGGAGAGCATACCCAGGTTCCTGGTGGATTTCCTCCTGGAGCCCATGTTATTGCTATTTCTCAGCAACACCATCACTTATTTAGTTTAGCTGAAACAGGTGCAATGTGTGTACATGTTCTTTCTGTCTGTAAAGAACAGGGCCCTGTGTATTAATATATGTAGCTTCCAGCACATGCAAATGTGCCACACAGCGAGCCCAACTGGCAATCTTAAATCGGTTGTCAGAGTAATTCTTATCACAGTAAGGATTATTTAGCAAATGTTGATCATGGAATCACATCTAATGTTGGACATTGTCTTTTGAGTTTTGCAAGTACGGGTTAGTTGAGGGTCTGTACCTTGCCCATTGCGAAGAGTGGAAGGGACATGCTGTTTGATACGATCCACCAGTCTTTGGGACATACAGCCCACATACCTGGCATCACACTGGCTCTGAAATTCATATACCATGTGACTCATTTGTGTGATAGGCAGAACTTCCTTTTGGCTCGAAGGCAGCATCCTCTGAGTGGCGAATACCACTTGTTTTGCTAATGCACTGTAGCAGCGTGAGACAGCTAGCTTTACCTGTTGCTCAGATTTTTGAGATACCTTGCCCTTCCAGGATAATCTGAGGTAGACTGGGCACTCTTTAGGGCCGAAACTGAAGGCCTTGGGCCTATTCATGAGTTTGTGCGATACACATTGTGAAATGATCTGATCAGGGTAGCCATTATCCCACAGGATATATACACTCCAGGAATTCCTCCTCTACGGTATTGTTACTAATTTGATTTGCCCAATCTATATGTAGATTAAGGTCACCCATAATTACAGATGTTCCTTTATTGCATGCATCTCTAATTTCCTGTTTAATGTCATTCCCAACATCACCACTACAATTTGGGGGTCTATGTACAACCCCCACTAACATGTTTTGCCCCAAAAGGCGGGGTACAGGCTGTACCCAACCTGCCTGTGCTTGCAAAACTCAAAACACAGTGTCCAACATTAGATGTGATTCCGCGATTGGACATTTGCTAAATAATCCTCCGTGCGCTAAACATTACGCTGACAACCAATTTAAGATTATCAGTGGGGCTCGCAGTGTGACACATTTGCGTGTACTGGAAGCTACATATATTAATACACAAGGCCCTGTTCTTTGCAGACAGAAAGAACATGTACACACATTGTGCCTGTTTCTAAATAAAATATTTAGCTAAACTAAATAAATGACAGTCATTCGCTGGTTCATTTCTTAGGGAAATGCCTTAACCAATCAGAGTCAAACTGCCTGGTTTAAATTTCAAACAAAGTTTGGTAGTTAACTGTCAGTCACCATTAACTGGTGCATTCTGCATGGCAATTAGAGCCCACTTGCCAAACAATAGCACTCTCTACTTATACAGTATAAAGTTGTTGCTTCCCCTGACAGTGCTATTCTTGTTATTATCCTGATGTGTACGAGATGAAAACCTTCAACAAAATGTCTTTTTTCAGCAACACTCAAGTTCTGTATTGTGAGAGTGACTGCCCTTAACATCAAGGTCGCATTGAGTGTGACATCAAGGAGCCCCAGCAAAACAGGAGTCAATGGGAATATGGGGGAAAGTTCTCCGCAGGTTGGAGTCATACCTAGCACAAAGGAAGAGGGTTATGGTTGTTGGAAGTCAATCATCTCAGCTCCAGGACATCACTGCAGGAGTTCCTCAGGGTAGTGTCCTCGGACCAACCATCTTCAGTTGCTTCATCAATGACCTTCCTTCCACCATAAGGCCAGAAGTGGACATGTTCGCTGATGATTGCACAATGTTCAGCACCATTCGCGACTCCTCAGATACTGAAGCAGTCCATGTCCAAATGCAGCAAGACCTGGACAATATCCAGGCTTGCGCTGATAAGTGGCAAATAACATTCACACCACACAAGTGCCAGGCAATGACCATCTCCAACAAGAGAGAATCCAACCATCGCCCCTTGATGTTCAATGGCATCACCATCACTGAATCCCCCACTATCAACTTCCTGGGAGTTACCATTGACCAGAAACTGAACTGGACTAGCCATATAAATACTGTGGCTACAAGAACAGGTCAGAGGCTAGGAATCCTGTGGCAAGTAACTCACCTGACTCCCCAAAGCCTGTCCACCATCTACAAGGCACACGTCATGAGTGTGATGGAATACTCCCCACTTGCCTGGATGAGTGCAGCTCCAACAACACTCAAGAAGCTTGACACTGTCCAGGACAAAGCAGCCTGCTTGATTGACACCCCTCACACAAATATTCACTCCCTCCACCACCAATGCACAGTAGTAGCAGTGTGTGTACCATCTACAAGATACACTGCAGGAATTCACCAAGGCTCCTTAGACAGCACCTTCCAAACCCACAACCACTACCATCTAGAAGGACAAGCGTAACAGATAGATGGGAACACCACCACCTGGAAGTTCCCCTCCAAGTCACTCACCATCCTGACTTGGAAATATATCACCATTCCTTCACTGTCACTGGGTCAAAATCCCGGAGCTCCCTCCCTAACAGCACTGTGGGTGTACCTACACCACATGGACTGCAGCGGTTCAAGAAGGCAGCTCAACACCACCTTCTCAAGGGCAACTAGGGATGGACAATAAATGCTGGCCAAGCCAGAGATGTCCACATCCTGTAAATGAATTTTAAAAAATGACTGAACAATTTTGTTAAAATTGCTAATGGAATATAATAATGAATTTTCAGCCAAGGAGGTTTCTTATCATGATTTGAAGTTATATTTGTTTCAAAATTTAAAAAAAGCAAAATAATTAAATGTCGAAAGCTTCTCAGGCAAATGGAAAAGCTGATTGTCATCATCTACCCATTTGCTGATAATTGGACAATGTGGAGGCAAATATAGCCATTCCTATTCATAGGTATACTGAATCACCTGGGTGCAGCATATGGAAGAAAATGTGGTGCGGAGGGTTACATATCCTGAAGAGAGAACCCCCCCTCCCCCACCCCCATAAGAGCTCCCCATCCATTTAGAGAAATGGACAGGAAATCTGACCGACAGACACCGTCGATGAATTTTGTTGGGCATTCTACAGCTTTTCCGATGGAACCTCAATGGAAGAAATGTGGAAATCCCAGGAAATTATGTAAATTGTGTATGTGTCTTTTTTGTAGGATTTCTTTGGCTCAGCTACCAAAGTTATGGTAAAGGTACAGGAGAAGGAGTAGGTCATATGACCGTTTGAGGCTCCTCTGTCATTCATTAAGATCACAGCCGATCTCATATTGGCCTCAATTCCACTTTCCTGCCTGCTACCCATAACCGTTGATTCCCCTGTAGTTTAAGAATCTGTATAACTCAGCCTTGAATATATTTACTGACCTAGCCTCCATAGCTCTTTGGAGGAGAGAATTCCAAAGATTCCTGACCCTCTGACAGAAGAAATTTCTCCTCTTTTCTGTCTTAAATGGGTGACCCTTTATTCTGAAACTATGCTCCCTAGTTATTCATTTCATCATGAGGGGAAACATCCTCTTAGCGCCAACCTTTGTCAAGACCCCCCAGAATCTTATATATTTCAATAAGATCACCACTCAGT
Organism: Isurus oxyrinchus; assembly: GCA_026770705.1. Classification (NCBI taxonomy): domain Eukaryota; kingdom Metazoa; phylum Chordata; class Chondrichthyes; order Lamniformes; family Lamnidae; genus Isurus; species Isurus oxyrinchus. The sequence continues at coordinate 3,359,464 of JANJGN010000006.1, read as the reverse complement.
CTTCTCAACTCCAATGAATGTATGCCTAATCTGCTTAACCTTTCCTCAAAATACAACCCATTCATCCCAGGAATCAATCTAAGGAACATTCTTTGAACTGCCTCCAATGCAAGAATACCTTTCCTTAAATAAGGAGACCAAAATTATATGCAGTAATGTATACGTGATGTCACAAATGCCAGTTGTAGTAGGACTTTCCTATTTTTATACACCATCCCCCATTGTAATAAAGGCCAACATTCCGTTTGGCTTCCTAATTTGTTATTGTATCTGCATGCTAACCTCTTGTGTTTTATATATGATACCCAGATATCTCTGTATGACAGAATTCTGTAGTCTCTCTCCATTTCAACAATATTGTTTTCCCATTTTCCAACCAAGTCGATAACCTCACATTTTCCCACATTATAGTCCATCTCCCAAATTTTTGCTCACTCACTTAACCTATCTATATCCCTTTGGGCTGAATTTTTCTGAATCTGTGATCTTGCCGCCAAAGATGTTGCACCTTGCAGCACTGGTCACCACGCCCTGCCAGTGGTCATTGAAGCCACAGTGGCCTTGAACTTTGTCACTTCTGGGACCTTCCAAGATCAGCTGTGGTCCTTAGTGGCATCTTATAAGCAGCTGCTCACCACTGCATCTCACAGGTCACTGGTGCTCTCTTTGCCAGAGCTGAACAGTGCATTCAATTTATGACACCACAGAGCCTTGCAAGGACAGAGGGCATTGGGGTTTGCCTCCATTACTGGATTCTTCAAGGTGCATCCATCAACAGGAAAGGCTTCCATTCCTTTACACATAACTGGTCTGTGACCATAACAAGAGTTTCCTCCATGTGTGCACTGACTTTTGTGGCAGCTGCCATGATTCCTTTATCCTCTACCAGTTGATGCTGCCTCAGATCTTCACTTCAACCCAAAAAGTGCATGGACGGATCCGAGGTGACAAGGGATATTATTTGAAGACATGTCTACTCACCCCTCTAAGGGAGTCCCAGAAAGAGGCATAGAAACAATACAGCCAATACAATACAATACAGCCCCACGCCCTGCTCACCGACAGCAAAATTCTGCCCCATGGGTGTGTGAAGGATTCACATCTCCTGTCCTATTAACAAGGCATTAAGGCGATCTCCTGAGGTATTCAACTGCTAGTAAAGGAATTAAAGCTAACACCCGGCTGGAGACTTGGTAAACAGCTGATTTCCCCTTCAAAGGCCTGCTAGTGCTTAGTACATAGGCTGCACAGCAATTTTCTGGCCAATGTTTTAACAAAAACTATCCCCTAAAGGGCCAGCTGTTTTGGAGTAATGATTTCAATTTCAAGTGCTACTTAAATAGACACTCATCATTTAATGATCATTGTTACTGAAGCTGTGAAGAGACACACCAGGAGACTTTTTGGGATTTTATCACTTCAGCAATGCTTTAGCAACATTTATTTCAGAAATTTTCTGAGGAATTCACATAAAAGGAGTCAGTGCTCTGCTGCTGAACATAGCTGAACACCTCATGGGAGTAGACAGTGGAAAGGCAGTGCTTGGTCATTGGCACCTTCCCAGGACCCCGTGGGTCTGCATGAGGAATGGACAGAGGGTATGAGTCCAGACAGTGCAGCACCAGTCACTGCAGGAGAGAGGACTGAAAGACGACCAGGGCAAGACGCTTTCTTAACCCCTGCAGATATAGGACATCCCTCTTCTTCCGGGTCTTCTCCACCAACTCATTTAGCACTTCAGCTGAGGACTTGTGCACCCTCTTCCTTCAGGCAAGTTCATACTGGTAATCAGTAATTCGGACCAAAGTTGTGGCTAAATCCGGACATACAAACAGGTTAGTGTTATTAACATTTATTATTTAGCAGCTGTTTTCACACTTTAAACCCACATGCAGGTTTTTTATAGTAACAGAATTAACCGATAGATGGCGCCACACATTGACCGATGATTTTCTGTTGGAGAGGCCAACTATGATGTGCATCTGTTTATTTTTGTTTGAACCAGTGCATTTTGCGCAATAAATTATATATCATGGGCTGAATTTTCCGAGCAGCAGTAATCATCGTCGGAATGCCGCTCCGCTCCTATTTTTTAAGGTAGCACTGGAGCTCTGCGTTTCTCGCCCGGACTTCCGAACCTTCAGAAGCATGGACCGTACCTGCTCTTGGAGTCCTTCCTCGGAGCGTAGGATTGTAAGGGAGAGGGGCAAGCCAAGATACCCCCCCTTTTTAAGGCAGTAGCTGCTGTATTCTGGTAAGTCTTCATTCACCAATACTCTGAAAAGCTTTTCGGAGTGTTAATCAATGAGTGTCAGTGAGAGAAGTAGGTAAGTGGATAGGATAGATAGGTGGGTGGGATGGTTAGGATGCCAGCTGGGTAGGGTGGCAGGCTGGTAGGTGGGTAGCGTAGTAGTTGGGGTAGGATGGTAGGCTGGCAGGACGGATAGGGTGGTGAGGCCGGGACAGGTCATGTAGAGGGGTAATCAGAGGGGCAGGGGTGTCAGAGGGTCAGTGGAATTCAGAGGGTCAAAGAGTTGGGGGAATCGGAGGGTTGGGGGTGTCAGAGGATGAGGGGGAGTGGGACGGTCAGTGGGGGTCAGAGGTTGAGAGGGGGTCAGAGAGTCAGGGATGTCAGAGGGTCAGGGGAATTGGATGGTCAAGGGTCAGAGAGTCAGGAGGAGTTGGACAGTCATGGGGGGAGTGAGAGGTTGATGGAGAGCCTGGGGTCAGGGGAGGGGGTTGGCTGTAGTTAGCCAAGAGTTAGACATGGATTTTTTTGTTTAAAATTTCCTGAGTAACTATCCAACTAAGTGTAGTGATTGAAAGTATAGTCTTTTCCCACTACTTATTAGGGGTCATATGATTGTTCTTGAAGAATGAACCCTAAGAGCAGGTAATCTAAGGGGCGGAGCTTTCTAGTCATGGACTTGGTTCAAGTGTGTAGCTTCTGAAAGAGCTCCCTGTAATAAAGTTATCCATTTCAAATGGAAACCTGTCCGGTACGTCAAGTCATTACAGTAATTCAGAACTGTCGAAAGTCTCCAACTCTAACTCAGAGTTGGAGACATTTTCAGAAGGTCCAGGGGAGCTGGGGAATTGCCCATCGGAAGTTGAAACTTGCTGTGGAGTCCCTGCGTTGCGTTCCGAGGGGTCGTACAGCGTATCCTCCAAGGCAAGCCCAGTCTCCAACTATGTGGAGACCATCTGGAAGATCTAGGCCAATCTTTCAAAGTTCAAAATGGGTTATTGCTTTCTTTTAACAAAGTACTTTGCAAAAAGGTGCTGTTACCATCCGAATGTGTATAATTTGTTTGAATTTCCATGTCTGTAAAGATGGAATACATTAATTCAGGGTGAGACTTTAATTTTTTTTCAAATACTTCTAAATAACATCCAATAGATGGGACTACAGTGACAAAGCTGCTCCCGTGTTGATCACCAATTTCACTGGTCTGCCTGGAAAATATGTTTTGTGAGAAATGTTCCTATTGTTTCATTCTAACTGGTAGAAATGCAGTGGAGCAGAGTATTTGTTCCTGTATAAACTAACATTTTTTACTTTGTTTCCAAGGGCCTAAACCTGATTTTGGAAATAATCCAGATACAAAAGATTAAAATAGGGATATTTATAGAAGTTATTTTTCTTTTAAATTGAATCTGAACCAAAGAGATAAGGTCCATGGTATAGGACAGGACTAAGAGTAGAGCAGTTGAAATACATCAGCAAGTAATGATTAATTGATGTGTGTGACTGTAGACAGAAGAAAAGGAGTCCCAAGTTCTGCAGCGGTGGAAATGAATGACAGACTAAAGTACACTGAAGAATCTTGATTTCAACACAGTGAGTTGAAGAGAGAAGGAAAACATAGAAACTAGGAGCAGGAGTAGGCCATTCAGCCCTTCGAACCTGCTCCGCCATTCATTATGATCATGGCTGATCATCCAACTCAATAACCTGCTCCCGCTTTCTCCCCACACCCTTTGATTCCTTTCGCCTCAAGAGCTATATCTAACTCCTTCTTGAAAACATGTGTTGGCCTCAACTACTTTCTGTGGTAGTGAATTCCACAGGCTCACCACTCTCTGGGTGAAGAAATTTCTCCTCATGTCAGTCCTAAATGGTCTACCCCATATCCTCAGACTGTGACCCCAGGTTCTGGACTCCCCCACCATCGGGAACATCCTTCCTGCATCTACCCTGTCTAGAAATGTTAGAATTTTATAGGTTTCTATGAGATCTCCCTTCATTCTTCTAAACTCCAGCGAATATAATCCTAACCGACTCAATCTCTCCTCATATGTCAGTCCCACCATCCCAGGAATCAGTCAGGTAAACTTTTGCTGCTCTCCCTCTATAGCAAAAACACCCTTCCTCAGATAAGGAGACCAAAACTGTGTACAATATTCCAGGTGTGGTCTCACCAAAGCCCTGTATAATTGCAGCAAGACATCCCTGCTCCTGTACTCGAATCCTCTGGCTATGAAGGCCATCATACCATTTGCCTTCTTTACCGTCTGCTGTACCTGCATGCTTACCTTCAGTGACTGGTGTACGAGGACACCCAGGTCTCATTGCACATTCCCCTCTCTCAATCTATAGCCATTCAGATAATAATCTGCCTTCCTGTTTTTGTTACCAAAGTGGATAACCTCACATTTATCCACATTATGCTGCATCTGCCATGCATTTGCCCACTCACTCAGCTTGTCCAAATCACACTGAAGTATTTCTACTTCCTCCTCACAGCTCACCCTCCCACCCAGCTTTGTGTCCTCTGCAAATTTGGAGATATTACATTTAGTTAATATATATTGTGAATAGCTGGGGTCCCAGCACCGCTCCCTGCAGTACCCCACTAGTCACTGCCTGCCATTCAGAAAAAGACCCGTTTATTCCTACTCTTTGTTTCCTGTCTGCCAACCAGTTTTCTATCCATCTCAATACACTGCCCCCAGTCCCATGCACTTTAATTTTACACACTCATCTCTTATGTGGGACTTTGTCGAAAACCTTCTGAAAGTCCAAATAAACCACATCAACTGGTTCCCCCTCATCAACTCTACTAGTTACATCCTCAAAAAATTCCAGTTGATTTGTCAAGCATGATTTCCCTTTCATAAATCCATGCTGACTGTCTGATTCTGCCGCTGTTTTCCAAGAAAAATATGGAAAGTGGTAAATTTGCAATTTAGAAGGGGCAAGATAGGAAAGGTCAAAGAAACACGGGCTGCAATGATATCACAAAATAAAAGGGCGAAAAGATGTGACAGACCGGTGCAGGAGTGTGAGTGGCCAGAGACAAAAAGATCTGCAAACCTTTTTGTGACAAGGAGTCAGTCACACATTATAGCGCAAAGTGGCAAAATTACTGCAGAATGAGGGGCCAGAAATTCATAGCACTGTTTATGATCTGTAGTGAAATGCAAATGCTTCTAGGCCACTTGAAGTTTGGTTTCTGTTGATGGGGTAAACAAGTAGTTATCACTTCCCCAAGGAAGATAACATGTCAGGTAGACAAGGTAATGGTGATTGTTTAAGTCCTAGTCCAGAGATTTTTTCTTGACAAGGTAGCATTATACATTTTATATGGTAAATTGTAAATATTAACCTGCACACAAATCATTGACACGATCATTGAAATGACAAAAGAGAAAATCACAGCCCCCATCAAATCATCCCCCAGTATATCTTGTCTGCATTGTGCAGAGAGTATTTTCTCTATAATTGTTGGTGGTTAAAGAGAATTTCTAGTGAAAATGCTCAAAAATGTTTTCTCAAAGTACAGTTGCTCAGGAGGTCAAAGTATTTTACGAACCACTCCACGTCAAAAGAGAAATCAGCAAAATCATGGGAAATACTTGTATCTAACCACTTTCCAGGCAAAGGGAGCTGTGTGATCTGCTCTAAATACTGGTACCAACCATCTAATGATGACTGCAGTTGCTAGTAATCGAATTGATGGTTTTGTTCATTTTTTAACAACTGTGAACTGGTATCTTTGGATTTAACACCTAAACCATTTGGAATTGGAAGTACAGGTGAATGCCGTTGGGTTCAATTTTGGGCTTTAAAGCTGGGATTTTCCATGCCCGATCATGATGGGGAATCTCACAAAAAGGCCCTGGGTGTGTTTCCCGGCAACATGAGCCCAGGAAGCAATTGTCTCCTCCCACCTTCCCCATCAATGGCAGGCCATGCTTCCCACCATCGAATGTCGGGAACTTAATTTGAATGCATTTGCATCTCATTATTGTGGCCATATACCTGAATCACACCCCCCTCCCCCCCCCAACCACCGCCAAGTCAGATTTTAAGCCCACGTTAGCGTGATTTGCGATGGTGTGAGGTGTGCACCTGGCGACCTGAACTTTGAGGGGAGCTCAGGGATGAGTGCACGCTACTTTGTGCAGCGCTCGTGAAGATCCCAACGCAAGGAAGCAGCTCCACGGACTCACAGGCAAGTCTCCACAGCAACTTCTTCATGGCTGGCTTTGTGGCGCCAGGGCAAAGGTAACAGTGCAAGGAGGGGTCGTGGCAGCACAGGCTGAGGTTTGAACACAAACACATGCCAGTGGGGCAGGGAGCAGGAAGGAAATGGCCAGGCAAATGCCCAACACATGTCAAAGATGAGCATTGTTCCACAGCTGAGACTGTTTAGCTTGAGCTCAGTTGGCATGCTTGTAGTCAGCCTAGTCAAGCAACTGTGCCCACTCAAGCAGCACTAATTCCTGACAGTGCCACTGATTGCCCCTCTACTGTTAACCCCTTACATGGACACTTCAGTGAGTGCTATCGTGCTGCAGAACCATTGCGTGACTAGGCAAGGCTGAGGATCCTTTTGGGAAAGCTGGCCATCAAACACTGACGGAGGGGTGCACTCCTAGTCCCTTGCATTATGTTTAAGTTGACATTGAAAAGTCACCCTCGCGTTCCAAGCAGACCACGAAGCCTTGGAGTCCAGCTCAGGGAAAATGCCCATGCCTGAGATAAGAGTTCAGGATGCAGTCGTGTGGCTGAGTCAGCTGCCACTTGGTCATGTGGTGCAGGGCGGTGCTGGGTGTGGGTAAGATGAACCATCATGCACACTAAACACTGGGCACCCATGTGGTGGCCTAGACTCTCCGACATGTGTTAAGGGGCCTTGAGAGGCAGCCGCAGGTGATGAATTGTCCTTAGGAGACAATTTCTGACACATTGCATCTCTCTCTTTGATAAAGCAGTGAGGAGACCACCAGAAAGATGGAGTCCAGCGATCTTAAAGTCTCCCTGATTGCCATAGGCAGGAGAGAAGAAGGGGAAGATTGTGACAGAGGTGTCTGGCTCACCAAAGGGAGGAGCAGAACCCTGAAGACCAAGGAGCAGCACGGCCTCCTCCACACCCAGAGGATGAACTCCACAGAGCCGTGATTCGTAGGCGCATCGCTAGGCCCAGTCGGCACATGTGCTACCTGCAGATGAGCGAAACCCAGTGTCGCTGATGCCTGTGCACATCAAGGGAACTGATCACTTACATATACCACCTTCTGCAGGATTTGGCACCATGGGGACTCGGAGGCCATCCACTGCCATTGGCAGTTAAAGTTACCATCAGCAGTGGCTCCTCCCAAGGCTCCACTGGGAACCTTTGTGGGATCTCACAAGTCTCCATCCACAAATGTATCCAGGAGGCCATGGACGCTCTTTTTGCCAAGGCGCACACCTTTGTCAATTTGGACAGGGATCAGGCAAACCCGGGAAGCAAGACCGCTGGGATTTGTTTAGACTTCCAGCTTTCCACAGGTGCAGGAGGCTGTCGACTGCTCCCACACGGCCGTTAAATCTCCCTGATAATAATCAGTCCAGTACGTGAACCACAAAGGCTTCCACTCTCTCAGTGTTCATCTGGTCTGTGACCATAACAAATGGATCGTGCAGGTTTGTGCAAGATACCCCGGAAATGTCCACAACTCGTACATCCTCAGCAGGTCTCAGATCCCTGACATTTTCCAGGGACCACAAAGGATGCAGGGTTGGCTCCTCGGGACAAGGGCCCCCCACAAAGGACGTGACAGTGGCCTCGGACTCCTGGCGAGAGGGTGTACAAATGCCACAATCCGGGGTTTGGTTAAGCACACCATTGGCATCCTGAAAGTGAGGTTCCAGTGCCTGGACGGTCTGCTGGAGCACATGTGTGCTCCCCAGAGGGTGTTGTGCAGCGTAGTGCCTTGCTGTGTGTTACACTACCTGGCAATGCAAAGGAGGGGAGGACCTGGATGATGAGGAGATGCAAGAGCTGCACATCTCCTCTAATGAGGAGGGAGTCGAAGGGGATGAATGTGGTGTGGTCCTGGAAGGCGAGGGTGCAGGCAATGAGGCCAGACAAGACAGGCATAGTCATGAGGCCCTCATTGCCGCAAGATTCCAGAAGGATGATGACGAAATGCAGTGAGGACTCTCCTGAGATCTTCACATTGCATCTGGCAACATCTGTCTGACTGAGGGCAGCACACATATGCTTTGTGAAGAGGCTCATATCATGGAGACTCTGCAGAGATACAGCTGCCACATGGACTTTAAGACAGCTTGATCCTTTGGCAGGTTTCATCACCTGTTCCCTTCAGCACCACACCTTCACCTGTCAGGAATGGTGTTGAGAGAGGGGACAGCCCTGCCTCTAAGGTGCTGAGAGCACACAGAGAACATCATGGAACCCACTGACGCTTGGGTACAAGATTCTTGCAGCAAACACAGGCCACATGGAGGTGCACACATCACTGATCTGGACAGTGACTTTGAAGTCAGACATTCATTGTGCTCAAAACATTACACTCTGCCCAGGGTAGAGCCATTGCGAGAGTAGCCTTCATTATGCACAGGAAGCAAGGTTTCACATCTGATTGGCACGAACACTTGTCATAATAACAAGGAGCGATAGACTAGGAGTTGTTAGCAGTTACAATGGTCAATATTAAGTACAAGTGATTAAGTGCCCACATTATGCAACTACATCTTGTTGACCTTCCTAATCCTGCCGATACAGCTTGGTGCTCCCGACACCCACAGTGGAGGTAGAGCTGGCCTACTAACTGCTATGTCCTGTTGTCTGTGATGACCTAGGTGGGCATCCTCTGGAGGGCTGAGTCCTGGAGAGCCCCGGTCTGCTCTTGGGGTCCTGCTGTGTGGCAGTGGCACCTTCCTTACTCAGCTGGAGCTGCTGAGGGTCACAGGAAGAGGAGATTTGGATGGGCCGGACACTCCCGGCATCACCTGGGTGGATGGCCCCAGGGTGTGCACCTGCTGATCCTCCTCCCTATGGGTACCCCAGGGGCCTTGGCTGCCTCCTTGAGGAGAAGGGGCAGCTGGAGTGAGTTCAAAATGCCTTGACCCCCTCTCACATGAACACTGATAGATACCCACCTCAGTGATGGAGCACAGCTCCTGCAGCAGTCCAGGGCCAATGGGCAGAATCGTCCTTGCCCGCTGGTGTCGGGTGTTTGGCGGTGTGACATTATGGACAATATGGCGAGAAGGCCAAAAATCAGTTTCACGACATCATAAAACCAGTTTGTGATGGTCCGCTCAGCCCATAGATGGTGGGCCACATTTCCCACCATCAGACGTTGGGAACATTGTAATACATCAGCGTATCATTGGAAGGACAGTCTGCTGGAATCATCCCCCCCCACACTGGATCACCCACCACCGCACCAATGTGTTTCACAACAGCATATAAAAGGCATGCACTTGGCGGGCTGCACTTTGATGGGAGTTTGGAGGTGAGCGCACAGTAACATTGCGCATCACCCACCAGGGTCGCCTGTTGGACTTCAAGGTTGAGGTGTATTGGAGGGGTGGGGGCAAGGGCTGCCCTGCAGCTGAGGTGACTTGGGAGTAGGGGCAAGGGCTGCCCTGCAGCTGAGGTGACTTGGGAGTAGGGGCAAGGGCTGCCCTGCAGCTCAGGTGACTTGGGAGTAGGGGCAAGGGCTGCCCTGCAGCTGAGGTGACTTGGGAGTGGGGGCAAGGGCTGCCCTGTGTTGAAGTTAGAGCACAAGCACATGTGGGGAGGAGGGGGAGGGAAGCGGCCATGCATTTGGGAAAACCTTATCTAAAGTGACCACTCCTCTGCAGCTGAGACAGTTCAGACACAGCCACACTGACTTGAGCAGAGTTGGGCCTCTAGTTTATCTGTCCACTCAAGCAACACAGAGGCCTGAAAGAGCCACCAAGTGCTCCAGAGCTTTTCACTCCTTGGGCACAGACAGCAAACTAATGAGCATTTTAGTGAACTGCAGAACAGTTGGACAACTTGACACATTGTACAATCTCCTTGCTAAAGCCATGGAGCAGTCACTGGTGGAGGTGCTCACAGCCCCTTACAATGTCATCATCCCAGTTTGGACCAGTCTCCCCCATGGTTCAAGCTAACAGTGCAGCCTTGCAGTGTGGGTTAGGAGAATACCCGTGCCTGAGCTGAAAGCACAGCCTGCAGTCCAATGGGCAAAGCTGCTGCCAGTCGGTCAGGTGGAGTATGGCAAAGGTGGGTGGGGTTTCGGGCAGCCATGCAGGGCACTAAACTCTGGCCATCCAAGTGGTGTCCAGCACTCTCCAGGATGTATTAAGGGGGCCTTCAGGCTTAACCAAGAGAGGTTCCTACTACACCCATGCTAACCCACACATCTCTCATTAATTCTGCAGAAGGAGTACATCAGGAGCATGGATCTTGGTGAACTAGCTGTAGGCCTCATGGTGTACAGGGAGCGGAGGCAATGGAGGAGAGAGTGAGGGATGTGCCAGGCTGGGCAGAGGGAGGAGCAGCACCCTCAGGATGAAGGGGTGGCTGGGGATCCAGAACATGCCGCTGAGGATCCACAACAAGCCGTCATTGGTCAGCGTCCAGCTTGACCCAGGGTCGATAGATGCCCTCCATCTCCAGATGACCCACAAGCAATGTCACCGAAGACTGCGCATATCTGGGGAGCTGGTAGGTCACATGTGCCAGCTACTGCAGGATTTGGTGCCATGGGAGGTGGAGGGCATCCACTGCCAGTGGCTGTGAAAGTGACCACGCCGCTTAATTTTTATGCCAGTGGCTCTTTCTAGGGCTCCACAGTGCATATCTGTGGGATCTCACAAGCCTCCACCCACAAATACATCCATGAGGCCTTCTTTGTGAGGCCACAAAACTTTGTGCGTTCATCTGGGAGCAGGAGAGCCAGGATGTAAGAGTGATTGGATTTGCCCAGATCTCAGGTTTCCCACAGGTGCAGGGTGTGATCGACTGCACTCACGTGACACTCAGATCTCCATCGCTGCACACGGTCAGCTGTGTCAACCACAAGGGATTCCATTCGCTGAATGTGTAGCTGGTGGGCAACCACCGCAAACGCATCCTACAGGTCTGCGCACGGTTTCCAGGGAGTGTGCACGACTCCTACGTTCTTAGTCAGCCACAGATCCCTGCAGTTTTCCAGGGTCCACAGAGGCTGCAGGGTTGGCTCCTTGGGGACAAGAGCCACCCACAGAGACCGTGGCTGATGACACCGTGTGGGGGCCTCAGACTGCAGCAGAGAGAAGGTGTAACGAGAACAAAAACAGAATTACCTGGAAAAACTCAGCAGGTCTGGCAGCATCGGCGGAGAAGAAAAGAGTTGACGTTTCGAGTCCTCATGACCCTTCGACAGAACTTGAGTTCAAGTCCAAGAAAGAGTTGAAATATAAGCTGGTTTAAGGTGTGTGTGTGGGGGGCGGAGAGATAGAGAGAGAGAGAGAGAGAGAGAGGTGGGGGGGAGGGGCAGGGGGCGGGGGGGGGGGTGTGGTTGTAGGGACAAACAAGCAGTGATAGAAGCAGATCATCAAAAGATGTCAACGACAATAGTACAGTAGAACACATAGGTGTTAAAGTTAAAGTTGGTGATATTATCTAAACGAATGTGCTAATTAAGAATGGATGGTAGGGCACTCAAGGTACAGCTCTAGTGGGGGTGTTTTTTTTTTATAATGGAAATAGATGGGAAAAGGAAAATCTATATAATTTATTGGAAAAAAAAAGGAAGGGGGAAACAGAAAGGGGGTGGGGATGGGGGAGGGAGCTCACGACCTAAAGTTGTTGAATTCAATATTCAGTCCGGAAGGCTGTAAAGTGCCTAGTGGGAAGATGAGGTGTTGTTCCTCCAGTTTGCGTTGGGCTTCACTGGAACAATGCCGTTATCTCTAGGTATAACGAGGCTCATGGTGAAACTCACCGATTGGTGAAGGAAACCTTCGGGATGGTGAAGATGAGGTTCCACTGCCCAGATTGGTCTGGTGGAGCCCTGCAATATGGTTCATAGAGGGTCACACATCGTCGTCACCTGCTGCACCTTTTACAGCCTGCAACCAGGAGAGAAGCTGGCAGAGGATGAAGTGCTGGAGCTGGAGGTCCTTGAAGGCAGCAATGATGGCGATGAGGCCCTCGCACTGGCCAGACGAGGCAGACGTGCTCGAGAGGCCCTCATAGTGCTAGATTTGTGGAGGATGATGATGACATGCAGCGTGGAGACACCATAGATCCTCACATTGTATCTATGAACATTTGACTCCAGTTTGGCTTATGGCAGGGCACATACCCTCTGTGAGAATGCTCCTGACATGGAGACATAGTGGAAGCCCCAATAGTCACTCAACTGCAGGAGGATGATGACGACATGGAGTGAGGACACTCTATAGATCTTCACACAGCCTCTGAGAATGTCTGACTCCTGTCTGGCTGAGAGCAGCTCGCTTGCCCTTTGTGATCAGGGTCATATCATGGAGACGCAGCCATGAAAGTTTAGAAACATCTGATCTTTTGTGCACCTCCAGCACCTGAGCCCTTCAGGAGCACAGCATCACTGGTCACAGATGTTGAAGAGATGGGGCCAGCCCCACCTTAAAGGTGCTGAGAGCACACAGAGAGAATGAGGAACTCTGTGATGCCTGCCCACGACATTCTGGCAGCAATGACCAGCACCATCAAATTGCAGGGATCAGTAATATGTCCAGGGAGTGTGAGGCTGGACCATCACTGTGGCCTGAAGGCTGCACAGACACAAGGAAGAGACCCTGGACTGAGACTCCTGCCTTTATCTTGTGCAGAAAGGTTTCACATCTGAGTGACAAGAAGACTGCTCATCAGAACAAGGAGCCATAGGCCAGGAGACATTCTTGGGAGTTTATTGACATAGGGATTAACACCCGTGCCCAGGCTGTGCAACTACATCTTCTTAACAGCTGGGTGTTGCTGGAGAGGGAGCACGCGGTGCCTGCCGGCACTGTCGAGGCTTTCCATGCCTGGTGGGCACTGTGGGGACTGGGGTGTTTTATTGATCCCCTTTAATCACATTTTGGTTTAAAGTTTGTAAGTTGCCTTTAAACTTTGTTCTTGGTTTTACAGCTGACCTGAATTAGGGGCTGTGCCTGATTTATCCTAATTTTGTTAATTTAGTTTAATTGTTTTGACTCTGAAAGAGTTACATCTTCTTAACGGCCGGGTGTCCCTGGAGAAAGAGCATGCGGTGTCTGCCGGCACTGTCAAGGCCTGTGTGCCCGGTGGGCACGGTGGAGACTCGGGTGTTTTATTGACCCCTTTAATCACATTTTGGTTTGATGTTTGTAAGTTTTCTTTAAACTTTGTCCTTGGTTTTACGGCTAACCTAACTTAGGGGCTGTGTTTATTTTATCCCTCATTTTGTTAATTTAGTTTATTAGGTTAGCTTTAAAAGAGTTACATCTTCTTAATGGCCGGGTGTCCCTGGAGAGGGAGCACGCGGTGTCTGCTGGCACTGTCGAGGCCTGTGTGTCCGGCGGGTACCACGGGGACTGGGGTGCTTTATCGACCCCCTTAATCACATTTTGGTTTAATTTTGATAAGTTTCCTTTAAATTTTGTCTTTTGTTTTTGTAGTTTCCCTTTAAGGGGCTGCTTTTTACTTTGTCCCCGATTTTGATAATTTAGTTTATTTGGTTGACTCAGAAGAGTTACATCTTTTTAATTTTCCTAACCCTGCCGCTATGTCTTGGTGCTCCCCGGACATCCACAGTGGAGGTGGAGGCAGACTGCAGACTGCGACCCCCTGTCTGTGATGACCCTGATGGGTGTCCTCTGGAGGCTGAGACCTGGAGCTCTAGCAACTCTCCTCATCATGACCGAGTCCAGAGGCTCGTCATCTGACTCAGCAACATTCTGGCCTCCAGCTATCCTCCAAGTGCTGGGGACCTGGGAAGTCCCTGCCTCTGTCTGCTGTGGATCAGACAGTGCGATGTGCTCACCAGATTGTGATCCTGAGGCTATTCTAAAGCTAGGTCCCACCGAGGTGTGTGTCTCTGCGCTGGAGGAGGGTGTGGGTGACGCTGTGACGGGACTTCAGGAAGGTTTCAGTGATAGGTTCCTACTGCCACCTGCTGTGGATCAGACAGTGCAATGTGCTCATCAGATTGTGACCCTGAGGCCATCTAAAACTAGCTCCCATAAAGGTGTGTGTCTCTGCGCTGGTGGAGGGTGAGTTAGCGCCGTGATGGGTCTTCAATTTTGGTGTCTGCAGATTCCTCTCCTGTGATGTCCTTGGGGCTGGAGTCAAGGACCTGTCTCGTGGACTCCCTCGGCTGCTTCCCAGATGTGCCTGCGAAAGTAAGGAGAGATAATTAGTGCGTGACAGGGGATTATGGAACAGGGGAACTCACTCACAGCATGGTTGTTTGATGGAAGTTGCACTGGTGGATCCTCACTTGGCAGAGCACAGCCGCCCTCAGCATCAGCACAGGAATGGCCCAGATTCTCAACAATCAGCTGAATGACTTTACTTTCAAAGTCTATGAGGACCTTGATGTCAGACATTCCTCCACCAGTCTGCAACCTCTCTCTCTCTTGTGTGCCAGCTTGTCCTGCATGAAGTCCGATGGAGAGAGTGTGAGCAGGATGCCTGCCAGCCCAGATGAGAAGAATGCCTGGCATGTGTGGGTAGTGAGCGGTGCCATGGATGGGATGAGGACACGATCGGTAGGGCAGATGAACGTTTGTGTGTGAGACAGTGAATGGTGATGTCTCTACAACTGGCAGTGAGTGAGATCCCTGTGGGTGTGTGATGGGTTGGTGAGTGTGAGAGTTGAGAGTGATGAGGAGACTGATTTACCCTGGTGGAACGGAGGAGATCATTAATCCTCTTTTGCCACTGGTTGTCTGTTCTCTTTTGGCCATTGCCCTCAGTGGATCACACACCGATTTCCCACCCAATAACAGAGTTTGCTGACTTCTGGAACAATTCCACCCTAAATCAAACAGCCACCTGAGCTGACCAGCATGCTGACTTTCCAATTACCTTGTTCTATAGGAACAGAACACATACCCTGCCGAGTGATGAGAACGGGCTGTGCCTCCTTCACTTGACAACTAATAGAACTCACCAAGTTGCCACAGCCCAGTCAAGAATAACAACCATAGCAGATGAATGCCACCTGCACATGGAAATTTGCAGTTTCTTAAACATGATTAAGTATCAAATACACAAAATTCAAGTTATCAAATTCGAAGCTCACAAATACTTGCAAGAATGTAAAATAGATCTCTGAAAGCGGAGGGGAATGTTAGTGGGGTGGTGAAAAAGGCATTCGGGACACTTGCCTTTATCAATTGAGGTATAGATTACAAAAGTAGGGAGGTCATGTTGAAGTTGTATAGAATCTTGGTGAGGCCACAGCTGGAGTACTGTGTGCAGTTCTGGTCGCCACGTTATAGGAAGGATGTGATTGCACTGGAGGGGGTGCAGAGAAGATTCACCAGGATGTTGCCTGGGATGAAACATTTAAGTTATGAAGAGAGGTTGGATAGACTTGGGTTGTTTTTGCTGGAGCAGAGAAGACTGAGGGGCGACCTGATCGAGGTGTACAAGGTTATGAGGGGCATGGGCAGGGTGGATAGGGAGCAGCTGTTCCCCTTAGTTGAAGGGTCAGTCACAAGAGGACATAAGTTCAAGGTGAGGGGCAGGAGGTTTAGGGGGAGATGTGAGGAAAAACGTTTTTACCCAGAGGGTGGTGAGGGTCTGGAATACACTGCCTGGGAGGGTGGTGGAGTCGGGTTGCCTCACATCCTTTAAAAAGTACCTGGATGAGCACTTGGCACATCATAACATTCAAGGCTATGGGCCAAGTGCTGGTAAATGCGATTAGGTAGGTAGGTCAGGTGTTTCTCACGTGTCAGTGCAGACTGGATGGGCCGAAGGGCCTCTTCTGCACTGTGATTCTATGATTCTGGAGTAGTTTGGTGCATTTAGTGTTGTGTCCATGGGTGGCAGCAGGGGTAGTGCAGACACCAGGACTAAACGACAGGGCTGAGAGAGGCACGTAGCAGTGTTGGCTGGTTCCTCTTTCAGGTTTTCCCATATTCCGTGGGGTTGTCACATGATGGTCGATCACCTTCAAATCAGCCATCATTTTTGGATTTGGTGGGTGGTTTTACAGGCAGATGCCCTTCCTGCCGTTAACCCTTCCCATTTGTCCTGGCTGGGTGTTGGCACTGGCACACGCTGACTTGCCTGCTCCAGTCGCTGGGTTTTTTCACAGCCAGCAAGTCCTGGAGTGGGACTTGTATTCTCAAAAGCAGGAGAGTTTCCCACTCTCACCGGCCCATAACTGTTGCCAGCGCTGTCTTCTTAGTAGTGAAGCGGCTCGAGCTGTGAACATAGGCCCAGCTGGGTTTGGGCTGGTTCAAGGCTGAGTGACAGCAGCCAAGTCTGCTCCCGGTCTTGCTGCTGGCAGATTTTCCTAGCTGAGACTGTCTCCTCCCAGCTTTGGCCCTGCTGTAAGCGGCAGCCAAGGGGAGGGGGAGCTCAGCAACAAAATTAAAAGGGCAGAATTCCATGATCCAGAAGTTGGAATGCTGCCACCATCCCTGAACAGCTGTTTGAGGCAAGAGATGAGAGAGGGTTTCATAGGTTTAATCCTTCCCAGCGTTGCAGAAGATGCAATTGAGTGATACACCTCAGGAAATGATGTGATTCATCTTAATATTGAAGTGGAAAAAATTAGCAGGAAAATAATCTAGGCCATGCTAAAAATTAAGAAAGCAAAGACATGCTCAGTAAAGAATAATGCCACTTTTGCACTCTGTCCCACCCTCCTCCTCTGAGTCAGCACAGACGACTGCTTAATGAGTCCATTATTCATGGAAGGGAATGCTGCTCGTTTCACAAAATCTGAATTGCCATAGGTCTTCAACAATCTACTCATTTTCAAATCTAGCAGTTCACTTCTTAAAACAATTAAGAACTCTGCTTTGCAGCTTCCCTTTACATTACTGCCTATTTACTCTGCGTGAGACTGAGAATTTAGCAACAACTATAGAAATGACCAGGCAATTGAACTTCCCTGTGGTGTACAAATGTGATGTTGGTTTTCACTTGACAAGAGTGTTTTATCACTGTAGATAAAAGGTCAGCAGCTTACTTTGGAAGTGGAAGAGGGAATCGTCCCATGAATTTTTTTGGTGGGGGGGCAGTGGTGGTGGGGGGGGTGTTAGATCAGAGCAAGTTTGGGAACACAGCAAACCAGGAGATTTTTAAGATAAAAGCAAAATACTGCGGATGCTGGAAAACTGAAACAAAAACAAAAATACCTGGCAAATCTCAGCAGGTCTGACAGTATCCGCAGAGGGGAACACAGTTAACGTTTTGAGTCTGAATGACTCTTCATCAGAACTGTTCTACTGCAGCAGATTTTTAACTCAGATCGAAAGTACCAGTTGATTAGTTATCATCAATTTGTGCGTGGTCTGACTTAAACATCTGCTTGTGGTCCACCAGTTGGCCCTTAAAGGGACCACTTTGGGCTACGAGCAATAAGATGTTTAAAATGTCCAGCTGAGTTTGGAGTCAGGGAGAATAGGAGCACCATCCCTCCACCTTAATTACTGTTGCTAACCTCCCAACCCAGCGTCTCCTCTCCCCCCAACCCTCCTCAATCACCCCCTTGCTGCTCCCCTTAAATCATTTACCTGGGATCAGCAAATGGTGTCACAGAGGCCAATCCTTCTGCCTATTACTGTCCACCTGCTCCAATGGAGCATAAAATCAGCTGCGTGACACAAACATGCCCCGTTCTCAGAGTGCGTTAAAATTGGGACTTAGGTGTGGGAGGGACTGCCTGTGCCATGTTAACCCTCCTCCTGTGGAACTAAAGCACCCAGCGGCCACCATGCCAACTCACACCACATGACTAACAGGCAGGCGAAAAGCTGGGAGTTCGAGCTCCTGTAGGAGATTGTGTAAAAGAGAAAGAGAGAATGCATCATCTGGAATCTTTCCACTATAGAACTCTCCAGGGCGCATTCACCAGGATGTTCTATGTTGTGTCTACTGGTTCCCATAAGTTAGAAATAATCCCACTTTAGACTAAAAATGCTGGTGCTTTATTGAATGTATTTCTTTCAAGTTTTCCATGTGGCTGACGGACTGATAGACTGATACATTCCTACCAGACACACGAGTGCAGTACAACCTTGAATGTGGCAGCCTGGGATGTATATTCACATAACAACATAACATCCCTCTTTAAAAACATACCTCGAGATCAGCATAACTTCCAATCATTTATAATTGAACCAAACACCTTAGGAGTTTTTCAAAGCTTGTGCCCTTTTCTCAAAATATTGATTGTTACATCACTTAGTGATAGGATGTTGTTCCTCCATTTTGTAAATTTGACATTCATTGCTCTGGATGGTGAATTAGCAAACGCTGCACAGGCCACACTGCACAGGTCACGCTGCACAGGTCACACTGCACAGGTCACACTGCACAGGCCACACTGCACAGGCCACGCGGCACAGGTCACACTGCACAGGCCACACTGCACAGGCCACACTGCACAGGCCACGCGGCACAGGCCACACACAGGCTACGCTGCACAGGCTACGCTGCACAGGCCACACTGCACAGGCCACACACAGGCTACGCTGCACAGGCTACGCTGCACAGGCCACACTGCACAGGTCACGCTGCACAGGCCACACTGCACAGGTCACGCTGCACAGGCCACACTGCACAGGCCACGCGGCACAGGTCACGCACAAGTCACGCTGCACAGGCCACACTGCACAGGTCACACTGCACAGGCAACACTGCACAGGCTACGCTGCACAGGTCACACACAGGTCACGCTGCACAGGCTACGCTGCACAGGTCACGCTGCACAGGTCATGCACAGGTCACACTGCACAGGTCACGCTGCACAGGCCACACGGCACAGGCCACACTGCACAGGTCACGCACAGGCCACACTGCAAAGGTCACGCACAGGTCACACACAGGTCATGCTGCACAGGCCACACTGCACAGGTCACGCACAGGCCACACTGCACAGGTCACGCACAGGTCACACACAGGTCACGCTGCACAGGCCACGCTGCACAGGCAACACTGCACAGGTCACACTGCACAGGCCACGCTGCACAGATCATGCTGCACACGTCATGCTGCACAGGTCACACACAGGTCACGCTGCACAGGTCACACTGCACAGGCCACACTGCACAGGTCACACTGCACAGGCCACACTGCACAGGCCACACTGCACAGGTCACACTGCACAGGTCACACTGCACAGGCCACACTGCACAGGCTACACTGCACAGGTCACACTGCACAGGTCACGCACAGGTCACACTGCACAGGCCACACTGCACAGGTCACGCTGCACAGGTCACGCACAGGCCACACTGCACAGGTCACGCGGCACAGGCCACACTGCACAGGTCACGCACAGGCTACACTGCTCAGGCCACACTGCACAGGTCACACTGCACAGGCTACGCTGCACAGGTCACGCGGCACAGGTCACGCTGCACAGGCCACGCTGCACAGGTCACGCACAGGTCATGCTGCACACGTCATGCTGCACAGGTCACGCTGCACAGGTCACACTGCACAGGCCACACTGCACAGGCCACACTGCACAGGCCACACTGCACAGGTCACACTGCACAGGCTACGCTGTACAGGTCACGCGGCACAGGTCACACTGCACAGGCCACGCTGCACAGGCTACGCTGCACAGGTCACACTGCACAGGCCACACTGCACAGGTCACACTGCACAGGTCACACTGCACAGGTCACGCACAGGCCACACTGCACAGGCCACACTGCACAGGCCACGCTGCACAGGCCACGCTGTACAGGTCACACTGCACAGGTCACGCGGCACAGGCCACACTGCACAGGTCACGCTGCACAGGTCACACTGCACAGGTCACGCTGCACAGGCCACACTGCACAGGTCACACACAGGCCACACTGCACAGGCCACACTGCACAGGTCACACTGCACAGGTCACGCACAGGCTACGCGGCACAGGCTACACTGCACAGGTCACGCACAGGTCACACTGCACAGGTCACGCTGCACAGGTCACGCTGCACAGGCCACGCTGCACAGGTCACGCTGCACAGGTCACGCTGCACAGGCTATGCTGCACAGGCCACACTGCACAGGCCACACTGCACAGGTCACGCACAGGTCACACTGCACAGGTCACACTGCACAGGTCACGCACGGGCTATGCTGCTGAGGCAACACTGCACAGGCAACACTGCACAGGCCACACTGCACAGGCCACACTGCACAGGCCACACTGCACAGGCAACACTGAACAGGCCACACTGCACAGGTCACGCTGCACAGGCTACGCTGCACAGGTCACGCTGCGCAGGTCACGCACAGGCTACGCGGCACAGGCTACGCTGCACAGGTCACGCTGCACAGGTCACGCACAGGCTACGCTGCTGAGGCAACACTGCACAGGCTACGCTGCACAGGCCACGCTGCACAGGCCACGCTGCACAGGCCACGCTGCACAGGTCATGCTGCACAGGCAACACTGCACAGGTCACGCTGCACAGGTCACACTGCACAGGTCACGCGGCACAGGCCACACTGCACAGGTCACGCGGCACAGGCCACACTGCACAGGCCACACTGCACAGGTCACGTGCCACAGGTCACACTGCACAGGTCACGCTGCACAGGCCACACTGCACAGGTCACACTGCATAGGTCACGCTGCACAGGTCACACTGCACAGGTCATGCACAGGTCACACTGCACAGGCCACACTGCACAGGTCACGCTGCACAGGTCACACTGCACAGGTCACACTGCACAGGTCACGCACAGGTCACACTGCACAGGCCACACTGCACAGGTCACACTGCACAGGTCACGCACAGGTCACACTGCACAGGCCACACTGCACAGGTCACGCTGCACAGGCCACACTGCACAGGTCACGCTGCACAGGTCACGCACAGGCCACACTGCACAGGCCACACTGCACAGGCTACACTGCACAGGTCACGCACGGGCTATGCTGCTGAGGCAACACTACACAGGCAACACTGCACAGGCTACGCTGCACAGGCTACGCTGCACAGGTCATGCTGCACAGGTCACGCTGCACAGGTCACGCACAGGTCACACTGCACAGGTCACGCACAGGTCACGCTGCACAGGTCACGCACAGGCCACGCTGCACAGGTCACGTGGCACAGGCCACACTGCACAGGCCACGCTGCACAGGTCACACTGCACAGGCCACACTGCACAGGTCACGCTGCACAGGTCACGCTGCACAGGTCACGCTGCACAGGCCACACTGCACAGGCAACACTGCACAGGCAACACTGCACAGGCCACACTGCACAGGCCACACTGCACAGGCCACACTGCACAGGCAACACTGAACAGGCCACACTGCACAGGTCACGCGGCACAGGCTACGCTGCACAGGTCACGCAGCGCAGGTCACGCACAGGCTACGCGGCACAGGCTACGCTGCACAGGTCACGCACAGGCCACGCTGCACAGGCTACGCTGCACAGGTCACGCACAGGCTACGCTGCTGAGGCAACACTGCACAGGCCACACTGCACAGGTCACGCTGCACAGGTCACGCTGCACAGGCCACACTGCACAGGTCACGTGCCACAGGTCACACTGCACAGGTCACGCGGCACAGGCCACACTGCACAGGCTACGCTGCACAGGCCACACTGCACAGGTCACACTGCACAGGTCATGCACAGGTCACACTGCACAGGCCACACTGCACAGGTCACGCTGCACAGGTCACACTGCACAGGTCACGCGGCACAGGTCACGCTGCACAGGTCACGCTGCACAGGTCATGCTGCACAGGTCATGCTGCACAGGTCACGCACAGGCTACACTGCACAGGCCACACTGCACAGGCCACACTGCACAGGTCACGCTGCACAGGTCATGCTGCACAGGTCACGCTGCACACGTCACGCTGCACAGTCAACACTACACAGGCTACGCGGCACAGGCCACACTGCACAGGCCACGCGGCACAGGCAACACTGCACAGGCTACGCTGCACAGGTCACGCACAGGCCACACTGCACAGGCCACACTGCACAGGCTACACTGCACAGGTCACGCACAGGTCACACTGCACAGGTCACACTGCACAGGCTACGCGGCACAGGCCACACTGCACAGGTCACAGTGCACAGGCCACGCTGCACAGGTCACGCGGCACAGGCCACACTGCACAGGTCACAGTGCACAGGTCACGCTGCACAGGTCATGCTGCACAGGTCACGCTGCACAGGTCACGCACAGGCTACGCTGCACAGGCTACACTGCACAGGCCACACTGCACAGGCTACGCGGCACAGGTCATGCTGCACAGGTCACGCTGCACAGGTCATGCTGCACAGGTCACGCTGCACACGTCACGCTGACACGTCACGCTGCACAGGCCACACTGCACAGGTCACACTGCACACGTCACGCTGCACAGGTCACACTGCACACGTCACGCTGCACAGTCAACACTGCACAGGCCACGCGGCACAGGCAACACTGCACAGGTCACGCACAGGTCACACTGCACAGGTCACACTGCACAGGCTACACTGCACAGGTCACGCACGGGCTATGCTGCTGAGGCAACACTGCACAGGCAACACTGCACAGGCCACACTGCACAGGCCACACTGCACAGGCCACACTGCACAGGCAACACTGAACAGGCCACACTGCACAGGTCACGCTGCACAGGCTACGCTGCACAGGTCACGCTGCGCAGGTCACGCACAGGCTACGCGGCACAGGCTACGCTGCACAGGTCACGCTGCACAGGTCACGCACAGGCTACGCTGCTGAGGCAACACTGCACAGGCAACACTGCACAGGCTACGCTGCACAGGCCACACTGCACAGGCCACGCTGCACAGGTCATGCTGCACAGTCAACACTGCACAGGTCACGCTGCACAGGTCACACTGCACAGGTCACGCGGCACAGGCCACACTGCACAGGTCACACTGCACAGGCCACACTGCACAGGCCACACTGCACAGGTCACGTGCCACAGGTCACACTGCACAGGTCACGCGGCACAGGCCACACTGCACAGGTCACACTGCATAGGTCACGCTGCACAGGTCACACTGCACAGGTCATGCACAGGTCACACTGCACAGGCCACACTGCACAGGTCACGCTGCACAGGTCACACTGCACAGGTCACACTGCACAGGTCACGCACAGGTCACACTGCACAGGCCACACTGCACAGGTCACACTGCACAGGTCACGCACAGGTCACACTGCACAAGCCACACTGCACAGGCTACACTGCACAGGTCACGCACGGGCTATGCTGCTGAGGCAACACTACACAGGCAACACTGCACAGGCTACGCTGCACAGGCTGCGCTGCACAGGTCATGCTGCACAGGTCACGCTGCACAGGTCACGCACAGGTCACGCTGCACAGGTCACGCACAGGTCACGCTGCACAGGTCACGCACAGGCCACGCTGCACAGGTCACGTGGCACAGGCCACACTGCACAGGCCACGCTGCACAGGTCACGCTGCACAGGCCACACTGCACAGGCAACACTGCACAGGCAACACTGCACAGGCCACACTGCACAGGCCACACTGCACAGGCAACACTGAACAGGCCACACTGCACAGGTCACGCGGCACAGGCTACGCTGCACAGGTCACGCTGCGCAGGTCACGCACAGGCTACGCGGCACAGGCTACGCTGCACAGGTCACGCACAGGCCACGCTGCACAGGCTACGCTGCACAGGTCACGCACAGGCTACGCTGCTGAGGCAACACTGCACAGGCCACACTGCACAGGTCACGCTGCACAGGTCACGCTGCACAGGCCACACTGCACAGGTCACGTGCCACAGGTCACACTGCACAGGTCACGCGGCACAGGCCACACTGCACAGGCTACGCTGCACAGGCCACACTGCACAGGTCACACTGCACAGGTCATGCACAGGTCACACTGCACAGGCCACACTGCACAGGTCACGCTGCACAGGTCACGCTGCACAGGTCACACTGCACAGGTCACGCTGCACAGGTCATGCTGCACAGGTCACGCTGCACAGGTCACGCTGCACAGTCAACACTACACAGGCTACGCGGCACAGGCCACACTGCACAGGCCACGCGGCACAGGCAACACTGCACAGGCTACGCTGCACAGGTCACGCACAGGCCACACTGCACAGGCCACACTGCACAGGCTACGCGGCACAGGCCACACTGCACAGGTCACAGTGCACAGGCCACGCTGCACAGGTCACGCGGCACAGGCCACACTGCACAGGTCACAGTGCACAGGTCACGCTGCACAGGTCATGCTGCACAGGTCACGCTGCACAGGTCACGCACAGGCTACGCTGCACAGGCTACACTGCACAGGCCACACTGCACAGGCTACGCGGCACAGGTCACGCTGCACAGGTCACGCTGCACAGGTCATGCTGCACAGGTCACGCTGCACACGTCACGCTGACACGTCACGCTGCACAGGCTACACTGCACAGGTCACGCTGCACAGGTCACACTGCACAGGTCACGCTGCACAGGTCACACTGCACACGTCACGCTGCACAGTCAACACTGCACAGGCCACGCGGCACAGGCAACACTGCACAGGTCACGCACAGGTCACACTGCACAGGTCACACTGCACAGGCAACACTGCACAGGTCACGCACAGGTCACACTGCACAGGTCACACTGCACAGGCTACACTGCACAGGTCACGCACGGGCTATGCTGCTGAGGCAACACTGCACAGGCAACACTGCACAGGCCACACTGCACAGGCCACACTGCACAGGCCACACTGCACAGGCAACACTGAACAGGCCACACTGCACAGGTCACGCTGCACAGGCTACGCTGCACAGGTCACGCTGCGCAGGTCACGCACAGGCTACGCGGCACAGGCTACGCTGCACAGGTCACGCTGCACAGGTCACGCACAGGCTACGCTGCTGAGGCAACACTGCACAGGCAACACTGCACAGGCTACGCTGCACAGGCCACACTGCACAGGCCACGCTGCACAGGTCATGCTGCACAGGCAACACTGCACAGGTCACGCTGCACAGGTCACACTTCACAGGTCACGCGGCACAGGCCACACTGCACAGGTCACGCGGCACAGGCCACACTGCACAGGCCACACTGCACAGGTCACGTGCCACAGGTCACACTGCACAGGTCACGCGGCACAGGCCACACTGCACAGGTCACACTGCATAGGTCACGCTGCACAGGTCACACTGCACAGGTCATGCACAGGTCACACTGCACAGGCCACACTGCACAGGTCACGCTGCACAGGTCACACTGCACAGGTCACACTGCACAGGTCACGCACAGGTCACACTGCACAGGCCACACTGCACAGGTCACACTGCACAGGTCACGCACAGGTCACACTGCACAGGCCACACTGCACAGGTCACGCTGCACAGGCCACACTGCACAGGTCACGCACAGGCCACACTGCACAGGTCACGCTGCACAGGCTACGCTGCACAGGCCACACTGCACAGGCTACGCTGCACAGGCAACACTACACAGGCAACACTGCACAGGCTACGCTGCACAGGCTGCGCTGCACAGGTCATGCTGCACAGGTCACGCTGCACAGATCACGCACAGGTCACGCTGCACAGGTCACGCACAGGTCACGCTGCACAGGTCACGCACAGGCCACGCTGCACAGGTCACGTGGCACAGGCCACACTGCACAGGCCACGCTGCACAGGTCACACTGCACAGGTCACACTGCACAGGCCACACTGCACAGGTCACGCTGCACAGGCCACACTGCACAGGCCACACTGCTCAGGCAACACTGCACAGGCAACACTGCACAGGCCACACTGCACAGGCCACACTGCACAGGCCACACTGCACAGGCAACACTGAACAGGCCACACTGCACAGGTCACGCGGCACAGGCTACGCTGCACAGGTCACGCTGCGCAGGTCACGCACAGGCTACGCGGCACAGGCTACGCTGCACAGGTCACGCACAGGCCACGCTGCACAGGCTACGCTGCACAGGTCACGCACAGGCTACGCTGCTGAGGCAACACTGCACAGGCCACACTGCACAGGTCACGCTGCACAGGTCACGCTGCACAGGCCACACTGCACAGGTCACGTGCCACAGGTCAAACTGCACAGGTCACACTGCACAGGTCATGCACAGGTCACACTGCACAGGCCACACTGCACAGGTCACGCTGCACAGGTCACACTGCACAGGTCACGCGGCACAGGTCACGCTGCACAGGTCATGCTGCACAGGTCACGCTGCACACGTCACGCTGCACAGTCAACACTACACAGGCTACGCGGCACAGGCCACACTGCACAGGCCACGCGGCACAGGCAACACTGCACAGGCTACGCTGCACAGGTCACGCACAGGCCACACTGCACAGGCCACACTGCACAGGCTACACTGCACAGGTCACGCACAGGTCACACTGCACAGGTCACACTGCACAGGCTACGCGGCACAGGCCACACTGCACAGGTCACAGTGCACAGGCCACGCTGCACAGGTCACGCGGCACAGGCCACACTGCACAGGTCACAGTGCACAGGTCACGCTGCACAGGTCATGCTGCACAGGTCACGCTGCACAGGTCACGCACAGGCTACGCTGCACAGGCTACACTGCACAGGCCACACTGCACAGGCTACGCGGCACAGGTCATGCTGCACAGGTCACGCTGCACACGTCACGCTGACACGTCACGCTGCACAGGCCACACTGCACAGGTCATGCTGCACAGGTCACACTGCACACGTCACGCTGCACAGTCAACACTGCACAGGCCACGCGGCACAGGCAACACTGCACAGGCTACGCTGCACAGGTCACGCACAGGCCACACTGCACAGGCCACACTGCACAGGTCACGCTGCACAGGCCACACTGCACAGGTCACGCTGCACAGGTCATGCTGCACAGGTCATGCTGCACAGGTCACGCTGCACACGTCACGCTGCACAGTCAACACTGCACAGGCCACGCGGCACAGGTCACGCACAGGCCACACTGCACAGGTCACACTGCACAGGCTACGCGGCACAGGCCACACTGCACAGGTCACAGTGCACAGGCCACGCTGCACAGGTCACGCGGCACAGGCCACACTGCACAGGTCACAGTGCACAGGTCACGCTGCACAGGTCATGCTGCACAGGTCACGCTGCACAGGTCACGCACAGGCTACGCTGCACAGGCTACACTGCACAGGCCACACTGCACAGGCTACGCGGCACAGGTCATGCTGCACAGGTCACGCTGCACACGTCACGCTGACACGTCACGCTGCACAGGCCACACTGCACAGGTCATGCTGCACAGGTCACACTGCACACGTCACGCTGCACAGTCAACACTGCACAGGCCACGCGGCACAGGCAACACTGCACAGGCTACGCTGCACAGGTCACGCTCAGGCCACACTGCACAGGCCACACTGCACAGGTCACGCTGCACAGGCCACACTGCACAGGTCACGCTGCACAGGTCATGCTGCACAGGTCATGCTGCACAGGTCACGCTGCACACGTCACGCTGCACAGTCAACACTGCACAGGCCACGCGGCACAGGTCACGCACAGGCCACACTGCACAGGTCACACTGCACAGGCTACGCGGCACAGGCCACACTGCACAGGTCACAGTGCACAGGCCACGCTGCACAGGTCACGCTGCACAGGCCACACTGCACAGGTCACAGTGCACAGGTCATGCTGCACAGGTCATGCTGCACAGCTCACGCACAGGCTACACTGCACAGGTCACGCTGCACAGGTCACGCTGCACAGGTCACGCTGCACAGGTCACGCTGCACAGGCCATGTTGTAAGTATTTTTTTCCTGGGGAGAATGTTCCCCCTGTCGGGTGGGCCATACAGGACCGGGTGTGGGTGGGTGTGGATACAATCACTGCCCGCGATCAGGTCCGTGCTTCCATTTTACGCGGCTGGGTCAATTCAGGCCAGCCCAGCACAGTGCACAGCTCCTGTAGATATTAGGAGTGGGCGGGTGGCGGTGGACATGCACAGACCACTGGGTCCAATGGTGACCCGGCAGCCTCTTTAAATGAAGCCCTGGCAGCCTTTGCAAGACTGCTCACAATGGCTGGGAGAAAAGTACATCAGAGGGGCGATGGGGGTGGGGGTGGGGGTGAGGGGTGGGGGTGCGGATGGGGGTGAGGGTGTGGGTGGGCGTGGGGATGGGGGTGGGGGGTAGGGGTGGGGGTGGGGATGGGGGCGGGGGTGGGGGTGGGGGTGCGGATGGGGGTGAGGGTGTGGGCGCGGGGGTGGGGGTGAGGGTGGGGGCGGGGGGTGGGGGTGAGGTGTGGGCATGGGGGGCGGGCATGGGGGTGGGGGTGAGGGTGTGGGCGGGCGTGGGGATGGGGGTGGGGGTGGGGGTGGGGGGGTGGGGGCGGGGATGGGGGTGGGGGCGGGGTCAACCCTGGCTTGTTTGGGTGAGTGTGCGGCAGCTGTGGGGTGATGAAGAACTGGAGCCCTGCAATGTCCCACTCTGGCTGGGTTGGCAGGAATGCGATGGGAATCCAGGTACAGGCTGGACTAATCAATGCTCCTCTCTCCTTTTCAGGAGAAGACTGCACACAATTCCACAGAGCAGATGTGGACTGGTGGAGGCCAGGCTCAGTTGGCGATCCTGATACCTTACGAGCAGCAGGCCCTGGATCTGGAGAGGCGCCATGCCCCCAGGTCAAATGGTGGCGGTGAGGCTGGGGTGCCACGGGGAGGTATGTTTAGCGAGCGCTCAGGTCACCATGTGTGTCCCAGAAGCCAAGGCACTGCTGAATACTCAGTGATTGAAGTTAGCACCATGTGTTGACCATTGTTAATGGAAGGATGAGCACATAATGATCCAGGGGAACAAATTGACATTGTCTACTCTGTAACTAATCAAATGTCCTTTATCTTCCTTTCAGCATCGCTGGAGCAGGGCTGGGAGGAGGAGGCAGAGGGCCCACCTCTCACCCCTGAGGGCCCAGAGGAAATTCACTCACCAGTGTCACACCATCTCAGCCAGGCAGGCACCAGCACAGATACTAGCACCTCAGTGGGAATTAGATCTTTGGCTAATGTCCAGAGGCATGGCAGTGAGGGTACTTCACACTTGCTTGAGGTGCTGACAGAGACAGAGAGTGCCCAGGGTGCCAGCAGTCAGCTGGGAGCCAGATACATGCTTAGCAATAACCTGCTCACTGGAGTCATTCGTGGAAGTGCAGCAGGGTATGCAGGACGATCTGGCAGAGATACATGAGACAATGCGTGGCATGGTGCCCGTGCTTGAGGAGTCCACGTGGAGCATTGCCAATGCAACGAGCCTCATGGCTGAGCACCATACTTCCTCCATGGAGAGAGTGGCGACTCTCGTGGAGATGCTCCTCCAGGAGACCAATCAGGTCCTCCTGGGATTGCGCTCGGACTTGCAAGCCCTCACAGCTGCATTGGCCACAGCTGGTCAGTGCCAGTGTGGGAGATGGTTTGGGCACCAAGTATCGCAGCTCAATGTCCATCCAATTACGGTGAGCAGTGAGGTCTGAAGCAACCTCACATTGGCGCAGCAGCTGCCTGTCATTGCTGCAGGCTCCTCTCAGGGTGCTCTGGATGAGGGCAGCAGCTCCTCCACCCCTCTGCTAGTGACCGTGGCATCTGATGAGGCTGCGGCGACTGGGGAGATGCCAGCTGTGGCACTGGCCGCTCCCTCCCAGACGGGGCCATCAAATGGTCCATGGGCCAGAGGACGCCCGCCAAGGTCATCGAGGCCAACAGGACAGCAGAGTGAGCAGGCAGCCTCAGATACCACTCCCAGTGAGGGGACAGCACCTAGACATAGCACCAGTGAGCGTAAATTTAAGGCACTTTAAGCATACCACGGGTTTCTCACTGGTGCTTTTATGTTGGCCATAGTACTTTCCGGAAGACTTGGTGTGATCTCCAACACCTTTTTTTCTTTTGCTTTATGAAGTTACCTTTGTTTCCTCAATAAATGTTGACATGTCGCCATGCCGCAGGGTGATCCCTTACTGCTGCAAGTGGATGGGAAGCCCTGATGTTTTCTTCTCCGCCGATGCTGCCAGACCTGCTGAGTTTTTCCAGGTTATTCTGTTTATGTTATGAGTGAGTTGTGTGACATTGAGCTTTACTGAAAAGGGCCTCAGCTAATGTTATTATCCAGGCTGACTTAGCACTCAGGTATCGAGAGTGGAGCCCGCAGCCCTGGCGTGTGTTGAAGGTCCATCTGTGCTGTGCTAGCTTAAAGTTCTTTGGATGAAAGCCTCCCGGGTGTCCCTGCCTCCCTGGAAGATGCCCGGGTCAGCGCCTACTCCCTCAGTGTTCTCCTGTGCATGCTCATCCTCAGACTCACTGCTGGACTCATCGTCTGCAGCCGCAGCCACTGTGTCGACGTCTTCCTCATCCACTGTGTCCCCCCTTTCCAGCGCAAGATTGTGGAGAGTGCAGCATGCAACCACAGTCAGCAACACACGATCTGGGGGGTACTGGAGTGCGCCCCGAGTGGTCCAGGCATCAGACACGCATCCTGAGAAGACCAATGGTTCTCTCCACCACAGCCCTTGTGGAGCCGTGGCTCCTATTGTACCGCTGCTCAACTTCTGTTCTTGGATGGCGGAGAGGCGTCATGAGTCACCTTCTGAGGGGATAGCCCTTGTCACCCAGCAGCCATCCATCCAGCCGGGCTGGAGCACTGAAGAGCCCCGGCACCTGGGAGTGTCTGAGGATGTAGGTGTCGTGGGAGCTGCCTGGGTACCTTGCACAGACTTGTAGAATCAGCATCCTGTGATCACACACTAACTGCACGTTCATGGAGTGGAAGCCCTTCCTGTTGACGAAGGCACCGGGCTCACCTGCTGGCGCCTTGATGGCCACATGTGTACAGTCTATAGCACCCTGGACACGGGGGAAGCCAGCAATGGCCGCAAAATCTCTGGCTCGGTCTGTCTGTCTGGTATCGTCCCAGCAGTAGTGTATGAAAGTCAATGCGTGTATGAACAGAGCATCTGTCACTTGCTTGACACGTGTGGACAGCTGATTGGGAGACTCCACAAAGATCACCCACCGACCCCTGGAAAGAGCCAGAGGCATAGAAGTTGAGGGCAACTGTGACCTTCAGAACCACTGGCCTGGGTTATCCACCCACATAGCTGGCGCTGATCTCAGGGCCTCTCATCTGACAGATGGAGGTGACTCTCCCTTGAGAGACGAAGCCTCCTTCAGCACTGGACCTCAGGCACATTGAGGTAGTTGCTTCACCACCTGTAAACCCTGGCAGAAGGATAGTGGCGTCTTCTGCAGCCCCTTCCACCTTGTACTCCCTGTTGGCCCTGCACCCCTTGTGCCTGCCAAACGTGGCTCCCCTGGAGGCTGAATGTGGACTCCTGGCCTCCGCCCGCTTCTGGCCCTCTCTTCCGCCTCAGAGGAGGTGCCTCCAGTGGGGGGGGCACAACTCCCATTCCCAGGCTAAGGGAAGGCTTCCTGAAAGCTGCAGCCCCAGGAATGATCTTTACTGTAGAGTCCCGACCAAGGCTTTTACTCCTGTCCAAGCAGCTGGTGTGAGTTTTGAAGTATTCCTGCTCACACTAGCGGGTATGTTACTGTCACACTTAAATATCAGAGAGATCGCATCCGTGACCCCACTCACCCCTCTTATCCCGCCCGTGGCTGAGGTTTATACAAATGTCTCCTTCGCCCGCCCGTTGCGCCTGTGTGACGTCCTGAAGATCACACGGGCTGCGAAAAATCGAAGTCAAATTGCTGCTTCGAGGGCCTTAACTGGCCTGTTAAATGATGGCGGGAGCGCATCTGAACTTATAGCGCACCCACCTTCCCAAAGATCGCAATGGCGCGCGGTGACATCGGCACTCACAGCCAACATCACCGCGCGTCATTTTACACCCCCCACGCTCCAACAGGAAAATCCTGTCCCTGGTGTTGCTGGACTGGTGCTTGACATGGCGAATGTTGAGTCACTTGTCGGTGATGCTGTTGATCTTGTCTTGCAGATGAATGATGTTGCTGGTGATGTTGATGATCTTTTTTACTTCTCAACTCAGACGTAAGTTGAAAATGGATTCCTTTCCTTCTGATTTACTTACCGGCTTTGGTCTCAATGATTACGACCTTGGAGTTTCAGCACCACTTTTGCTGGGTTCCAGGTTTTCATGAGTGGGTCCTGTATATTCACAGTCTGTCCATTCAGCAACGCAGATAGTGATTTGACATGTTTGCTGAAGATCATTGTATTAAGATTGTGATGGAGCATAGGCACAGAACGATACAATATGCATGTATTTTTGTATCAGATATAGGAAAAAAAATCAAAAAACCTCCTGCTACCTGTGCATCAGCGCGTTATTGTCCTACTCCCCCCTGGTCACTTGCAGAGCTATTTTGCTTGGCCAAGTTGTCTTATACTTTCTTCCATTCAACAGTTCTGCAAGTGATTTTACGTGTGCCTTGAGAGATCAGAGTGACCATAAGGCAAGACTTGTGTCTTCCTTTGTATCTTGGCATTTTTTTAATTCTTTCAGTGATGTGGGCTTCGCTGGCTGGGCCAGCATTTATTGCCCATCCCTAATTGCCCTTGAGAATGTGGTGGTGAGCTGCCTTCTTGAACCGCTGCAGTCCACGTGGTGTAAGTACACGCTCAGTGCTATTAGAAAGCGAGCTCCCGGATTTTGACCCAGCAACAGTGTCGGAACAAGTTCCAAGTCAGGATAGTGTGGCTTGAAGTCGAACATGGCGTTTCCATGTATCTGTCAGGTTTAGAAGGTGCTGTTGGAGCAGCCTTGGAGAGTTGTTACAGTATATCTTGTAGATGGTACATACTGCTGCCAATGTGCATCAGTGGTAGCAGGAATAAATGTTGAAGATGGTAGATAGGGTACAAATCAAGCTGTCCGCTTTGTCCTGGATGGTGTCAAACTTCTTGAGTGTTGTGGGAACTGCACTCACCCAGGCAACTGGTGAGTATTCCATCACACTCCTGACTTGTGCCTTTCATATGGTGGACAGTCTTTGGGGAGTCAGATGAGTTACTTGCCTTTGTTACTTACAGAAGTACACTTGACTCTCTGGATTCATTTTTCTATAAACTCATGTCCCCTTAGGTAATGTGGTGATGAAGTTGAACCCATAGGCCTACGTTTTGTAGAGCCAGAGAGGCTTATCCAAAATGGTGATGGAGCACCAATTCTGGAAATCCTGCCCCTGAACCCCACATCTACCATTTTATCCGGGGGTGGTGGGTGGGTGGGGTGGGGGGCGCTGGGAAAGGTTATAGTTGGCACATCCATTGTTCATGGAGGCAGTTTCACATGTTAACATGGAGCTGCCTTCAGTTAGATCCAATTTTCATCACCAAGGTTCCTGAAATATGACTTGTGGGCTTTACATTTTTCTGGAGAAGGTCTGAACTTACCAGGGTTCTTTGGAGAGGTAGGGTACTCTTTTGGAGAGGTAAGGGACCCTTTTCGATAGATCCAGAGACCACTCTGGAAGAAGCTAAATGTCCTTTGGGAGTGGTCAAGTGCCTTTTGGGATTGTTAAAAGTAGACATGAAGGTGCATAAAAAGTGGGTCAACTCATTAGAACTGTTAAGCTATCAAGGCAACTAAATTCCATTGAAACTGTCAAGCTCTCAACTATTTAAATCTACCCTTTAAATGTTTAAAAAAAGAGTCTGCAATTTGAAAAAAAATCAGTGTTTGCTACTTCACTTTGTCCATTGACTTAAGACTTAGGGTTATGACTATAGGATTGTGCTGCATGAGTAATTTCACAACCAATCATCACAGTGGGGTGCCTGTAAGTTCACGGTTTGATTGACAGCTTCAAGTGGTTATGAAGTCTTTGATGTGGGGCTATGAATGCAAATGTTTGATTTTTTAAGGGATTAAGTACTTGAGTGAATGTTTGCTTTTATAAGGGATTAAGTAGTTGAAGGGTTTAAATGTAATGAATGGGTTTTTATCAATAAAAGTGTTTCTTAAATAGTGAAGTCAGTGGGAAAACACGCTGATGTGTTTTACTACAGCACATAAGCAATGTGCACTTGGCAAGCTGCACTTTGCACGGTATTGCAAGGTTTGTTTGCCTACTTTGCTTCGGTCAGCGCTCGCAATCTTCATCGTCAGACTTCATAGACAGCACCACATTACTTTTGGGGAGCTCGCAGGTAGGTCTCTACCTACCATATCAACCATATATGGGTGGCTTTTCAATAGCTGCAGGGCAAGGTCTTGCTTGGTGAAAAGGGAGAAGTGGCCTCAGGCAAGGGAAGAGGCTGCAGAGCGAGGGCTGTACTGGGGAAGGAGGGTAACCCAGGGTGTGTGTGGGGCCACATGTTGATCTGTGCAAGTGGCCTCATGATGATGAAGGCTAAGGAGGCAATGTCTAGGGGAGATGAGGCCAGATGGACATGTGAGGATATGTGTGAGAATGGGTGGTGATGTCTCTTGAGTTGGCAGTGAGTGAGATGCCAGTGAATGTGGGATGGGGTTGAGTGTGTGAGTTTAGAGTGATGAGATAGTTGCCATTCCCTATCATTCATCCTCTATCAGCATAGGACGGCCAACCTCCTCTGTGCAGCATTGGCACTGATCACCATTGCCATCACCTAGCAAGCCGGAGTGGTGATGCTGCTGCCCCTCCTGCAGCCAGAGCCGGGGTAGAGGACATCACAGTGACCTTCACGGTGTCCAAAGGGTGCTCGTGGGCTCCAGTCATCTTGCCTTTAGAAGCCATGTCCTCTTTGCTGGAAGGACTGAGCGTGGCTGTACTTTAAATTGGTGCCTGGCATGATAATGTGGCAAGGTGATGGCATGGTGGGCAAATAAGAGACCGCCCACCATGGGAATGGTGTGTTTCCCAAGAAGGCATAAGTAGTGTGGCGGGTTTGGGATGATCTGTGAAAACCCACCATCGTGGCCGACAGTTAAAATGTTGTTTCACCCACCCGCTACTGCGCTTAGTGCAAATCTGGATTATTCCGCCCATAGGTTGGTATGAGGGTATGAGGGGCCGTGAGGGTATGGAGGGTATGAGGGGCCGTGCGGGTATGGAGGGTATGAGTTGGCATGAATGGCTCATGGGGCGTGTGAGGGGTGAGGTCTAGGGGGATGTTTTTTGTTTTATTCTTTTTCCTTCAAGTCCCAGAATACTGAGGCGGGCCTTTCACAGCCTGTACCCCACCCCCACACCCAGCTACCCCACACCCAGCTACCCCCACACCCAGCTACCCCCACACCCGGCTACCCCACACCCAGCTACCCCCACACCCAGCTACCCCCACACCCGACTACCCCACACCCGGCTACCCCGCACCCGACTACCCCACACCCAGCTACCCCCACACCCGACTACCCCACACCCAGCTACCCCCACACCCGACTACCCCACACCCAGCTACCCCACACCCGGCTACCCCGCACCCGACTACCCCACACCCAGCTACCCCCACAACCGGCTACCCCACAGCCAGCTACCCCCACACCCGGCTACCCCCACACCCGACTACCCCACACCCAGCTACCCCACACCCGGCTACCCCGCACCCGACTACCCCACACCCAGCTACCCCACACCCGACTACCCCCACACCCGACTACCCCACACCCAGCTACCCCACACCCGGCTACCCCGCACCCGACTACCCCACACCCAGCTACCCCACACCCGACTACCCCACACCCACACTCAGCTACCTCACACCCAGCTACCCCCACACCCAGCTACCCCCACCCCCACACCCGGCTACCCCACACCCAGCTACCCCCACACCCGACTACCCCACACCCAGCTACCCCCACACCCAGCTACCCCCACACCCAGCTACCCCCACACCCAGCTACCCCCACACCCGACTACCCCACACCCAGCTACCCCCACACCCAGCTACCCCCACACCCAGCTACTCCCACACCCGAATACCCCACACCCAGCTACCCCCACACCCAGCTACCCCACACCCAGCTACCCCCACACCCGACTACCCCACACCCAGCTACCCCACACCCAGCTACCCCCACACCCAGCTACCCCGCACCTGGCTACCCCACACCCAGCTACCCCCACACCCAGCTACCCCCACACCCACACCCAGCTACCCCCACACCCGGCTACCCCCACACCCAGCTACCCCCACACCCAGCTACCCCCACACCCACACCCGGCTACCCCCACACCCGGCTACCCCCACACCCAGCTACACCCACACCCGGCTACCCCCACACCCGGCTACCCCCACACCCAGCTACCCCCAGACCCAGCTACCCCACACCCAGCTACCCCACACCCAGCTACCCCCACACCCAGCTACCCCACACCCGGCTACCCCCACACCCAGCTACACCCACACCCAGCTACCCCCACACCCAACTACCCCACACCCAACTACCCCCACACCCATCTACCCCCACACCCGGCTAAACCCACACCCGGCTACCCCACACCCAGCTACCCCCACACACAGCTACCCCACACCCAGCTACCCCACACCCGGCAACCCCACACCCAGCTACCCCACACCCAGCTACCCCACACCCGGCTACCCCACACCCAGCTACCCCCACACCCACACCCGGCTACCCCCACACCCGACTACCCTCACACCCAGCTACCCCCACACCCACACCCGGCTACCCCCACACCCGGCTACCCTCACACCCAGCTACCCCCACACCCAGCTACCCCCACACCTGGCTATCCCCACACCCAGCTACCCCACACCCAGCTACCCCACACCCAGCTACCCCCACACCCAGCTACCCCACACCCGGCTACCCCCACACCCAGCTACACCCACACCCAGCTACCCCCACACCCAATTACCCCACACCCGGCTACCCCCACACCCAGCTGCCCCACACCTGGCTACCCCACACCCAGCTACCCCACACCCAGCTACCCCACACCCAGCTACCCCCACACCCAGCTACCCCACACCCAGCTACCCCACACCCAGCTACCCCACACCCAGCTACCCCCACACCCAGCTACCCCACACCCGGCTACCCCCACACCCAGCTACACCCACACCCAGCTACCCCCACACCCAATTACCCAAACCCGGCTACCCCCACACCCAGCTACCCCACACCTGGCTACCCCACACCCGGCAACCCCACACCCGGCTACCCCCACACCCACACCCGGCTACCCCACACCCAGCTACCCCACACCCAGCTACCTCACACCCAGCTACCCCACACCCAGCTACCCACACCCCCACACCCGGCTACCCCACACCCAGCTACCCCCACACCCGACTACCCCACAACCAGCTACCCCCACACCCAGCTACCCCCACACCCAGCTACCCCGCACCCAGCTACCCCACACCCAGCTACCTCACACCCAGCTACCCCACACCCAGCTACCCACACCCCCACACCCGGCTACCCCACACCCAGCTACCCCCACACCCAGCTACCCCCACACCCAGCTACCCCCACACCCAGCTACCCCGCACCTGGCTACCCCACACCCAGTTACCCCCACAACCAGCTACCCCCACACCCACACCCGGCTACCCCCACACCCGGCTACCCCCACACCCAGCTACCCCCACACCCGGCTACCCCCACACCCGGCTACCCCCACACCCAGCTACCCCACACCCAGCTGCCCCACACCCAGTTACCCCACACCCAGCTACCCCACACCCAGCTACCCCCATACCCAGCTACCCCCACACCCAGCTACCCCACACCCGGCTACCCCCACAGCCAGCTACACCCACACCCAGCTACCCCCACACCCACCTACCCCACACCCAACTACACCCACACCCGTCTACCCCCACACCCGGCTACCCCCACACCCGGCTACCCCACACCCAGCTACCTCACACCCGGCTATCCCACACCCAGCTACCTCACACCCAGCTTCCCCACACCCAGCTACCCACACCCCCACACACGGCTACCCCACATACAGCTACCCCCACACCCGACTACCCCACACCCAGCTACCCCCACACCCAGCTACCCCCACACCCAGCTACCCCACACCCGACTACCCCACACCCAGCTACCCCCACACCCAGCTTCCACCACACCCAGCTACCCCCACCCCCACACCCGGCTACCCCACACCCAGCTACCCCCACACCCGACTACCCCACACCCAGCTACCCCCACACCCAGCTACCCCCACACCCAGCTACCCCCACACCCGACTACCCCACACCCAGCTACCCCCACACCCAGCTACCCCCACACCCAACTACCCCCACACCCAGCTACCCCCACACCCGACTACCCCACACCCAGCTACCCCCACACCCAGCTACCCCCACACCCGGCTACCCCGTACCCGGCTACCCCACACCCAGCTACCCCCACACCCAGCTACCCCCACACCCACACCCGGCTACCCCCACACCCGGCTACCCCCACACCCAGCTACCCCCACACCCAGCTACCCCCACACCCACACCCGGCTACCCCCACACCTGGCTACCTCCACACCCGGCTACCCCCACACCCAACTACCCCCACACCCAGCTACCCCCACACCCAGCTACCCCACACCCAGCTACCCCACACCCAGCTACCCCCACACCCAGCTACCCCACACCCAGCTACCCCACACCCAGCTACCCCACACCCGGCTACCCCCACACCCAGCTACACCCACACCCAGCTACCCCCACACCCGTCTACCCCCACACCCGGCTACCCCCACACCCGGCTACCCCACACCCAGCTACCCCCACACCCAGCTACCCCACACCCAGCTACCCCACACCCGGCAACCCCACACCCAGCTACCCCACACCCAGCTACCCCACACCCGGCTACCCCACACCCAGCTACCCCCACACCCACACCCGGCTACCCCCACACACGGCTACCCTCACACCCAGTTACCCCCACACCCAGCTACCCCCACACCTGGCTATCCCCACACCCAGCTACCCCACACCCAGCTACCCCACACCCAGCTACCCCCACACCCAGCTACCCCACACCCGGCTACCCCCACACCCAGCTACACCCACACCCAGCTACCCCCACACCCAGCTACCCCACACCCAGCTACCCCACACCTGGCTACCCCACACTCAGCAACCCCACACCCGGCTACCCCCACACCCGGCTACCCCACACCCACACCCGGCTACCCCACACCCAGCTACCCCACACCCGGCTATCCCACACCCAGCTAACCCACACCCGGCTACCCCACACCTGGCTACCCCCACACCCGGCTACCCCACACCCGGCTACCCCCACACCCGGCTACCCCACACCCGCACCCGGCTACCCCACACCCGGCTACCCAAGCCAGGTACCCCACACCCGCACCCAGCTACCCCACATCCAGCTAC
The DNA here is from genome assembly GCA_026770705.1 of Isurus oxyrinchus. Taxonomy (NCBI): domain Eukaryota; kingdom Metazoa; phylum Chordata; class Chondrichthyes; order Lamniformes; family Lamnidae; genus Isurus; species Isurus oxyrinchus. The sequence continues at coordinate 3,319,700 of JANJGN010000006.1, read as the reverse complement.
CCCACACCCAGCTACCCCACACCCGGCTACCCCCACACCCAGCTACCCCACATCCGGCTACCCCCACACCCAGCTACCCCACACCCGGCTACCCCCACACCAAGCTACCCCCCCATACAGCTACCCCCACACCCGGCTACCCCACACCCAGCTACCCCACATCCAGCTACCCCCACACCCGGCTACCCCACACCCGGCTACCCCCACACCCAGGTACCCCCACACACAGCTACCCCCACACCCAGATACCCCACACCGAGCTACCCCCACACCCAGCTACCCCACACCCGCACCCAGCTATCCCCACGCCCGGCTACCCCACACCCGGCTACCCCACACCCGGCTACCCCACACCCGCACCCAGCTACCCCCACACCCAGCTACCCCACACCTGGCTACCCCACACCCGGCTACCCCACACCCGCACCCAGCTAGCCCCACACCCGGCTACCCCACACCCGGCTACCCCACACCCGCACCCAGCTACCCCCACACCCAGCTACCCCCACACCCGGCTACTCCCACACCCAGCTACCCCACACCCGGCTACCCCCACACCCGGCTACCCCACACCCAGCTACCCCACACCCGCACCTGGCTACCCCACACCCAGCTACCCCCACACCCAGCTACCCCCACACCCAGCTACCCCACACCCGCACCCAGTTACCCCCACACCCGGCCACCCCACACCCGCACCCAGCTACCCCCACACCCGGCTACCCCCACATCCGGCTACCCCACACCCGGCTGCCCCACACCCGCACCCGGCTACCCCACACCCAGCTACCCCACACCCGCACCTGGCTACCCCACTCCACATCTGGCTACCCCCACACCCGGCTACCCCCACACCTGGCCACCCCACACCCACACCTGGCTACCCCACACCCGGCTACCGTCACACACAGCTACCCCACACCCAGCTACCCCCACACCCAGCTACCACCACACCCGGCTACCCCACCCCCACGCCTGGCTATCCCCACACCCACACCCGGCTACCTCACCCCCACACCTGTCTACCCCCACACCCAGCTACCCCCACACCGACACCCGGCTACCCCCACACCCGGCTACCCCCACACCCGGCTACCCCCACACCCGGCTACCCCACCCCCACACCCGGCTACCCCACACCCGGCTACCCCACACCCGGTACCCCCACACCCACACCCGGCTACCCCCACACCCACACCCGGCTACCCCACACCCAGCTACCCCGCACCCACACCCGGCTACCCCCACACCCGGCTTCCCCCACACCCGGCTACCCCACACCCGACTACCCCCACACCCGGCTACCCCACACCCGGCTAACCCCACACCCGGCTACCCCACACCCACACCCGGCTACCCCCACACTCGGCTACCCCACACCCGGCTACCCCACACCCACACCCGGCTACCCCACACCCGGCTACCCCACACCCGGCTACCCCACACCCGGCTACCCCACACCCACACCTGGCTACCCCACACCCGGCTACCCCACACCCGGCTACCCCACACCTGCACCTGGCTACCCCACACCCAGCTACCCCCACACCCAGCTACCCCCACACCCAGCTACCCCACACCCGCACCCAGCTACCCCCACACCCGGCTACCCCCACACCTGGCTACCCCACACCCACACCTGTCTACCCCACACCCAGCTACCCCACACCCACACCCGGCTACCCCACACCCAGCTACCCCGCACCCACACCCGGCTACCCCCACACCCGGCTTCCCCCACACCCGGCTACCCCACACCCGACTACCCCCACACCCGGTTACCCCACACCCGGCTAACCCCACACCCGGCTACCCCACACCCACACCCGGCTACCCCCACACTCGGCTACCCCACACCCGGCTACCCCACACCCACACCTGGCTACCCCCACACCCGGCTACCCCACACCCGGCTACCCCACACCCGCACCTGGCTACCCCACACCCAGCTACCCCCACACCCAGCTACCCCCACACCCAGCTACCCCTACACCCAGCTACCCCACACCCGCACCCAGCTACCCCCACACCCAGCTACCCCCACAGCCGGCTACCCCCACACCCGGCTACCCCACCCCCACACCTGGCTGCCCCCACACCCACACCCGGCTACCTCACCCCCACACCCGGCTACCCCCACACCTGGCTACCCCCATACCCACACCCAGCTACCCCCACACCCGGCTACCCCCACACCCGGCTACCCCACCCCCACACCCGGCTACCCCACACCCGGCTACCCCACACCCGGCTACCCCCACACCCTCACCCGGCTACCCCCACACCCACACCCGGCTACCTCACCCCCACACCCGGCTTCCCCCACACCCGGCTACCCCCATACCCACACCCGGCTACCCCCACACCCGGCTACCCCCACACCCGGCTACCCCCACACCCGGTTACCCCAGCCCCACACCCGGCTACCCCACACCCAGCTACCCCACACCCACACCTGGCTACCCCCACACCCGGCTATCCCCACACCCGGCTATCCCCACACCCGGCTACCCCACACCCGGCTACCCCACACCCAGCTACCCCCACACCCGGCTACCCCCACACCCGGCTAACCCACCCCCACACCTGGCTACCCCACACCCGGCTACCCCCACACCCACAGCCGGCTACCCCACACCCAGTTACCCCACACCCGGCTGCCTCCGCTCTGTTTCTGGGGCAATGGGCCCTCCTCCCATTAACATCCGCTCCCCCCAGAATGAAACTTTGAACGTCCAGAGCACTTTCTCCCCTGTCAGGTTGGTGGAGTCGGGTATTTTTCTGACTTTGCACTCCTGACTCAAGAGCGAAAATGCAGCCGGTACTCACCAGTGAATCCCTTAAATTCTCTGGAGATGAATTGGGTTCTAATGTCACATTTTATTCTTTCAGGAATCCCTTACTCAGTGAACAGAATCGTATTATTGAAATGATTGTTGTAGCTCTCAAATTTACATTTCAGATAAAAGGGAATTTTTAGTGGTCGTCTGCAACTACGAGCTACCATCGCTGACTGTGTGTGAATAAACCGGCTCATACAGTATGTCATGGTCTGTGTAGCACCTCAATAACCATCACCTTCTCTTCCTGCAGGACAAACACTGCATGTGGGCAATATTCTTTCAATGTTTCTGTAGATGTCTATACAGAGAAAAGCTGACCTGGACCTGAGATTATAATTCTTCATTCCCCTGGGGCCTTCCTGCCTACGTTGTTTCAGGTATGATTATTCTGAATTTAGCTAGCAGAAAACCATCCTCTAGTGGGATGTCACCTCTGATACACCAGGACTGCTGTATTGGCATCTGTGCTTGAGGTATCTCACCAGGCCATCCCTGAATCAATTGCTGAGATAACATCTGTAACTCTTCATCTTTGCTGATCTCCTCTCTACTTTGTTTTTGTGCTGTCACGTTCACTACATGATGGGTATTTATACCCAGATCTTTTAGCTCATGTTTCTCCTGTAGGGACAATCAAGAGAGGGTATCCGCTAGCACCATTTCTCTTCCTGGCTTGTAATTCAGATTATAGTTGTAACTCTGAAGCCTCAAGAATAATCTCTGCAGTCCTGTTGGTGCATTACGCAGATTTCTCTTGTAGATCAGCTCTAATGGACAATGATCACTCTCCTCTCGGAACTTTCTCCTGTAAAAATATGTATGAAATCTCTCACATTCAGACACAACTGCCTAAAGATCCCTTTGTGTATTGGCATATCTGGGCTCCATTGAAGTTAGAGCTTTGGAAATGAATATTATCGGTCTTTCCTCTCGTACCAGGATTGTTTCTTCCCAGTACTTTTGCAGAAGCATCTACTTGCTGAGTGAGAGGTTTCTTTCTGCTGTAGTATGACAGACTTGTCTCCTTTCATACTACTTCTTTGAGTTTGAAAGTCCTCTGGTGTGACTCTGATCACTGGTCCTCACAGCTTCTCTCATCAGCTCTCCCAGGTTTGCTCTGTGTTCCGACATGTGAAGTATGAAAGAACTGATGTAGTGGATCAAGCCAAGGAAACTCCTCAACTCTTTTTTTGTCTCTTGGAACTTACATCTCGGAGATGGCTGTGAGTTTTTCAAGAGTTGGCTTGGCTCCGTGAGCTGTGCACACCATTCGAAACAACTGGAATACTGTCGTCTTCATAATGCATTTGTGCGCATTTAGCTTGATCCCAGCTTTCTTGGTTCTCTCCATGGCTTCATGTAGATGGCGGTCATTAACTTTTTTCATCTGCACCATAGATCTGGGTATCATCAGCTATGTTGACTGCTCCTTTACATCCTCAGCATGTCTCAGCTACTTTCTGCTGGAACACATCCTGGCTCACTTTAAGGCCAAAAGGTAGGAGCAGGAATTTGTATTGGCCAAGGTCTGTGCTGAAAGTTGCCAACGGCGAAGATTCCTCATTAAGCTTCATATTTCAATAGCTAGTTCTGGTGTAAAGCCTGTTGCAAACGTTTACTCTGCCAGTGCCGATGTGATCTCTTCCAGCATTGGAAAGGGTATCGATTCCTTTTTGTTGCTTGATTAAGATCTTTGGGATCCAGGCAAATTCTCAGCTTTTCATTTGGTTCCTCACTCACAACAATGGAATTTACCCAACCTGTAGGCTCTGTGATTCTGGCGATCACCTTCTTATCTTCTATCTCTTGGAGCACCGTTTCAAGCTTTTCATTTAGTTTGTATTGGTACTTTATGTGGGGGATGAATCACTGGTTCCATCGCTGGGAAAATAGTGATGTGATACTCAGAATTTTCAAAGCATCCAACCATCTCATTAAAACACTCTGGGAAATTTTGTACTAGATCTTCCTTGCTTCTGATCAGAAAGTGCTTTTCAATAGGTGAGCTACCTTCAACCCTCAGTGTCGGCTCCTTCATCTCAGTGTGGGGGAGTCTGTGAGAGATAAGATCTAAACAGTCCTTGTGCAACCTTAACGAAATTACAAAACTTTGGTTTCTTCAGGTTCCTGATGCTCTTCATGTTGGCCTCCCCTTTACATGAAAACTGCGGACTTTCAGGCTGGAGTTAAAGTGGCTTTAGAGGTCCAATGATCGGGCCTCCAAACTATTCAGAAGTATCTGTTTAAATCTGAAACAGTGGGATCCAGACAGCTCTCTAATGGGTGTAAACTAGGCCATTTCACTGTCTACCTGCCCACTAACAGCTGGCTGGTAAGGTTAAATTCCCATTCCTGAAGGATGGTGGTGCCCACTGACCACAGCATACTCACACCCTCTAACTGGGCAAACAGAAAGCCTGCATGTATTGACAGTAACATGGTTTGAAGGCTGTTAGACAATGCTGTTTCTGTGCCTGTTATATGCTGAACTAACCAAATAAAATAACATGACTTGTTTGAGAACAACCGGTCTCCCCAGATACAAGTACATCACCCAAACAGTGACACAAAATGGACAGCTGCCTTTCACCCAAAACAACTGAAGTGTACAGTGAAAGACGGGAACGTGGAGAAATTAATGGACATTGTCATTGTACAAGAGAACGGTCAGGCCTCAGTTAGAATGTTATGCCCAGATTTGGTCTCCTCATTTGGTGGGACATAGTGAGGCTTTGGAAAGGTTGCCGAGGAGGGTCATTTTAAGATGTTACGTGGTTATTTAGATAGGCTCAATAAACTGAATCTGTATATGTTACTTTAGAGAAGCATAGACTGAGATGATCTAATTAAGGTTTATGAAATGAACAATGTTTTGCGATCTCACTACTAAAATGCTTGAACAACAGCAAAACAAAAACTGTGAATGTTGGAAATCTAAAACTTAAACAAAAAAATCCTGGGAATAACAGGTTGATTATCATCTGAAAGAGAAATAAACTGTACTGCTTTCACATAGAAATTAACCCCCCTTCCTGTGTGCAAATCTACAATATGTCATATAAAGACCTTGTGAGTCTAGTTATCATATTTCCAAATGCAACACTTTGTTGCAGATGAAAAACAGTCTTAAAAAGGTAAATCTCATCATTTCGTGTTAAGTTCTTATGACTGGGAGCCAGAGAAAGGTAGAAGCAGTACCTGGCCTGAGGGTATACAAAGAGCCACAGTTACTTGGATTTTCCTATTTATAACACTTTCCAAAAGGAAGCCATCAGCAGTAGCCTTAAAGGAACAGGCCAGTTAAGCCACCAAACATCAGGACTGTGCCCCAACCTGCAGGCAACTAGCGAACAAAGGCACAACAAATCTGTTCACGTATTAGAATATGTAAAACTCCCAATCACTGTTCCCTCCAATTATGATAGATCAACAGGAAAAAAGTTATTAAGTTTGCTCCAAAGTTTCTTCTAAAGATTTTTTAAAGCGTTAGTGGAATCGTTTTAACTCGAGACTAATTTACTGACAAATTAGATGTGCTGAATGTCCTTGTTTTTGTTTCCTCCCGTTCCTGGGCGGAATTTTCTGGCCCCATTGGCACTGGGCATCACCGCGGGTGGGCGGGAGGGGAACAATTTGGCCTGAGGGGCAGAAATCGGTTTCACACCGGCACGAAATCACGGTGGGACCATCCGGAGGTGACCAGACCACGAATCCCACTCGAGGCTGTCACGAACCCAATTTGCATCCCGGTAATAGGATGAAATTCAGGCCCGACCGGAATGGTCTCCCCACACCCGATTCTTCCTGACGCTGGCGGGAAAACGTGCTGGCCCTACCCATACGGACACGTGTGACAGGGGGAGGATTCCTGAAGCCTGTTAATGAAGCTGAAAGACACCATTACACATTATTCAGTGAAAGTAAATATATTTTCAGATTATAAAGTGACAAAATGTGTTCGCCCGTGCAACCACTGGTAATCAGAATTTCTTAACTTTTCTAGGCCCACCTCTTCTTCTAGGCGCTGCCCTGACATCCGCAGCAGGGGTGGAGACAGCCTGCGCAATGGTTGGTCCTGTTGTCTCTGATGACTTCAGCGTGCGATCTCTGGAGAGCCGAGGACTTGGGGGCCCCGGCTTGCTTAGGCTGTCCTCCGTTGGGCCAGTGGCTCCTTCTGTGGTGACAGAGGATGAAGTTGAGGGGGGTAATAGGCAAAGGAGACTTGGGGGGAACAGACACAGCCTCTGAGATTCCTGTGGATGACCCAGGGATGTCCAGCTGCTGCTTCTCCTCCCTTCAGGTACCCGGGATTCCCCGGCCTGACTCCTTGAGGGGAAGGAGCGCCTGGAGGGACGTTGAGGTGCCCGGTTTCCCTCTCGCATTATCTGAGGCAGGTTCGGCTGAGCTCCCATCATTCGGAGGACTGCTGGGGAAAAGGCATCTGCGAGGTCCGAGTCAGATGACAAGCCTCTGGATTCGGCCTTCCCATTCATCATGGAGAGTCAGCAGAAGGTGGGGTCACATTACGCAGAGCTGTAGGAAACCCTCAACAGGGCTTCTCTCAACAGAGTGGCACGTGAGTTGGAGGATTGCATCCACCTGCTCTCTGATGAAGTGGTGTGTGTATGGAGGTCTCCATGGGAAAGATGGCAAGTGCCATGGAGACCATGGTCCAGCAGAACACAGAGGTGTGTGCAAACTGCACTGCATTGCGGTAGCCATGAGTGAGTTCCTGCAGTGGCAACACGAGAGGGAAACAGGGCACCTCAACGTCCCTCCAGGTGCTCCTTCCCCTCAAGATCATTCATCCCCTCCCTTCCATGGATGCTGATCTCTGTGCTCCTGTGATGCTGACGGCCCTAGCCACTACCTTTCAGGCCAGATTGGTGACTGGGGGTAGAGAACAGTGCAGCGGTCTTCTACTGGGCCTAGCAGGAACCCCAGAGAGGTGCCACTAAATTTGGAGCCATCTGTCTTCTGGAGCATTCCTGGTCTGTAGGCATGAAGTAGGCTGCGCTCTCGTGTGCTTTAAATACGGTGCCCGGAGCTGGGAAGCGCCGAGGTTACAGCATGGCGGGCAAACCCAAGCTGCCGGCCAACAGTCCGGAGTCTTTCCCGTGAATGAGGCAGAACACGCAGGGAATGGGATGATACAGCGTGAAAACCCACCATTGTGGGCGGCAGGTAAAAGGACTTTTTTCACGCCCGCTGCCACACTTAACTCAAATCTGGCATGATTCCACACCTTGTCACCCATTTTCTATGGTTGCGTATCACAAAATCTATACACCCCTAGTGTGCTCGAAACCAGGGCCAAACTCAGCATTTGTGACCAGTTGCCACAAGTCATTCATCATCAAAACATCAGAATCACACTGATGTTCTCCACCTGCTTACATAACTTTAACTTGCAAAAAATGGTGGATATTTTTAGGCGCATCATTCCATTCTTCTCTCTTCCCTCCTTTCCGCCCGCCTCTCCCCTTTCCTATTTCACTAATAGTCTGGAAGATTTCACTCTCTGAGTGTGCAATGTAAATAATCCTGTCAATTCCGCACAATTTTACTTCACTGTTTCACAAAACACTATTAAAGATGGTGCTTTAATTTCTGGGAGATTCAGGGTTCATAAATAATGCAGATAAAGGAAATTAGATATTAGGTAATTGTTCTGACTTGTCAAATTTGCAGTTGTACAAAGTTACCATAAAGATAAAAGTGTGAGGTCCGGGACTTGGACAGCGAAGATTGGAAAATATGTCCTCTTGTACAGGATATGGGCATTTGGCCTAACTTTAGGTTGAACGGTTCTGTGTTTGAGTCTAAAACACAAATCGATATAAAAGCCTTCTTTAAAATGTTTTCTTTTTAATCCTATTTTGCTTCTTGTGAACTGGAGGCATCAGTTATTGAATGTTTTAATTCATTTTATGAGCAGCAAAGCAACCACCAGGATTCAACCATGACTCACCACAGCCAGAGGCCGTATTTTACTCCCTGTCCAGTCCTGGGCCTTAGCAGACAGGCCTTTTTTTTGTAACGGGAAAAGGGGAATAGGTTGAAGACAAAATTTCATCGTGCTACAACTTCAATATTTCACCACGTACTCTAAAGGGATTGCTTTGTATTGCAGTGTGTTATATATCTTCACGTTACTTAAATTTTCTATGCCCTACTTTGGAATGCCTGCCTGAAATACTCAGAAAAAAAAGCCTGAAGATCCACAGGATAAGAAAAAGCACCAGGGAAATCAGCACCATTATCGGTTTCTGTACCACATGTTCCAATGTTTGGCATAACACAGAAAACAGAACAAAAGCCAAAAAAGCACTCTGCAAGACAGCTCCTGGCATTAGTTACACAACAGTAGTCGTTTTGATCCCTGAAACTGTAACTCCAGTAGCACAAACCTGAATTTATGGGAATGCTGGGATTCACGCTCCATTGAACCCAGAGCCGCCAGAGCATGGAGACAGGGCCTCCCGCTAGGCAAACAAAAAACTGACAAATGAATATGGGTAGCTTACTACTAACAAGGAATAACTCTGTAAGTTTTGCTAAGTTTTAAATGTACAAAAACAGCTAAAGGAAGAGTTACTTTTGTATTTTTCCATATTTTAAGAAAAGCAATGTAGAACAAATGGAAAGTAGTTGCATGAATAATTTCAAAGCTCATCTAACATATATGTATAGTTTTGTTTTTATTTTAAAAAAAGTCCTTTTTTCATTTTTCTTGAAGCCACTGACTTGTGTGACATTAAACCACAGGGACCAACTGTCCTGGGTTTCTTTATACAAATGGTTATTCTTCTTCCATGGTGAGTTGGTAGGTTTTTTTGACTGGGGAGGTATTGCATCCAAACACATCCTGTCCTCATTTGGCACCTGAACAAATGCAGTTTCCAATTGAGTATGGACCTGAATTATTTCCCTTTCCTGAGGCCAGTTGCAGCAAACCAACTTGCATCAGTTAACTTAGTGAAGACAAGAAATCAAACAAGCATTGTACGTTTATAACAGAAAGAAGAGCTGGTAGCTGGCAGTGGGTTTAAATCAGCAACTCCACCGAGAGATTTTGTTGATATTTATAAACTATTCATTTACATTTCTGGGCCCGGATTCCCCACCCTTCAGCAGCTAGCGGCAGAGTAGGAATACTGCTCTCCAAACTGCACTCACCACTAAGCTGCTGCATTTTCCCCCAAAGGACCTTCCTTGTGGACAGGGTGAGATGCAGCAATAGGTTTACTGCACTGAATAGAAGTCAGCTGCAAGGAGCTGTCAGATTTTCCCAATCACCTCTGAGAGGGATCTCAGTCTTTAGGACACTTGCTGGAAAGTCTATGTCTGACCCTCTTGGGCTGTAGACCCTGGTGAGCTAGTGTAAGCATGTTGAGATACTTTAGATGAAGCCCCACCCTATTTCTGTGATTTCCTTCAGCCCTACAGTATCCATCTACCTCCACCAACTGCAGCCCCCCCACCCACCCCCAAAACCATCCCACCCCTCCAATCTCTCCTCTCTTCTAACTCTGACCTCCTCTGGATCTTCTCTCCCTCATCACTTTTGGTAACCTTTTCTCCAGTTGCCTAGGAATCATTCTTTGGAATTTGCACAGGTTTAGCGAAAACCCAAAGGCTGCATGCCAAAAAGCATACAGGCCTGAATTTTTCAGATAGTGGGGGGTCTCCTTTCCTGCTGTCTGAAGAGTCAGCGGAAAACACATCCCCGCCGACTCTGAATACCCGGCAGCCGATTTGCGCTCCAATGAGCATCAGTTGACTGCAGCCAGGAGGAGGAAGTCCCGGTTTAGAGAGCTGCCAGACAATCTGTTCTAAGCCCGTTGATTTTCATGTCTCCCCCATTGCAAGGTCCATTCTCCTGCCAGCCGAAAAATCGAGGCTGGGAAGGAAGTGGCCCTTAAGTGGCTTTGCCCCGCCCCAGATTAAAATTGTTGTGTAGTCGAGGCGGGCGGCAAGCCGGAGGGAATCCTGTTCCTTCAATTTCATGCTCCCCCCACCTAAACACCCGCCAGTGAGGGAACCTAAAATTCTGGCCATAAAAAAAAAACAACAATTTCTAGTTCCGATCACAAGGGCATCTCAGTGTTTCACGGCCAGGGTTACACTATTGTCAGGTCAGATATTGGATGCAACGCTCAATGTAAGACATTCAAACCACTTATAGGGGTGATCAACTGCTCTGATTTTTAAGAGATCTTGTTGACATTTCCTTATAAAAATGCAGAAGTTGCTTTTTTTGAGAAAAAATTACATTCCTATAGTTTGTGAAGCCGCCTGTAGAGTTTTGTACACAATATTTAGATGGCACTTTGAGATTGCTGATAAACTCAAGCACACATAGAAACCAAATGCTCTGGGGATCAGTGTTAATAGGTAACATCCCTTAGACTGAGGATAAAATCCATTTTGAGTTCTCGGATCCTACAATCAAAAGCTGAATAGAATCAACTATCATTTTTCAAACTGTACATCTGATAGCACCTTTAGACAGGATTTTGAATTACTGTTTTTGTTAAAAGCAGTTAAACAGCACCAGCTAAATAGAGATCTGTTCAAAGACAGGGTTTCTTTTGAAACTAGTTATGTTTTTAATGTGTTTGGGATTCCTTCAGCTTCTGCCACAGTCAAGAAATGAATAGAAGTCCCTCGATGACCCTAACATTTCATTTCTTATTACTGATTGCTTTGGGGATGCGCTCGGGAACCTTGGGGAGGTGTTTGAGACCCCCAATCGCTTTGGATTCCGTTTGGCAAAAATGTCCACCCACCACCGCTCCAAAGGAAACCTTGGGCAGTGGGAACTGAAGTCAAACTTCACTTTTTCCACAAAAAAAAAGAGTTTTGGTCAGCATGTGATCTGAGGCTCTTTCAGTCGTCTACGACTGAGAAATGTCACGTTTCCCAAAAACTAAGGGTTGGAGCTCCAGCTTTGGTTTGGAGGTGACAGTGCTTTGGGCGTGTATGTTTCAACTTGAAATTAACCAGGGAAAGCAAAAATATCACTGACAAAATTAAATTACAAAAATAAAATAAATAATATCATCGAATATCGGTTGTTTTGTTTGATTGGCTATTAAAACAATGGGAAATAGTTGTGTGCATGGATCAGGAGGAACACAGCCATTCAACGTATTCACTATTCCAGTTTTAACGTTCAAATCCACAACGTTCAAATTTTTCAGCCCAAAGATATGCAGGAACAAAAAATAAGGAAGAAATACTCGCAAAAATGACAGTTTACCATAAAAGGATTAAATTCTTGATTTCTAAATTACAAATATAGACCCACCAAACCCCAGCCTTCTGCCTCGAGTATTACGCCTAAATAAAAAACCTAGGCCAATCTCCAGTTACTGCATGTTAAAATGGCAAGGGAGTCGATCGATGTTAAAATAAACTGTCTCCTTACTTCAAGAGCAATTTCACAATCATTGCATGGACAAAATGGGCAGCCACCAAATTCAAAAACCTCATCCAAGGGTCAGCGACTTTGCCAGTGTGAGTAGAGAGGGGTTTTGGAGATAGTTTGCTGCTGGTTGCTTATTGGTTCTTGGCAGCTTCATCTCCACTCGGGGCTTCATTGTTAGCATTTCCAGGCTCCATTTCAGGACTTATTGGTGTCTCCAAGGCCCCCGGAGGATTCGGGCCGTGTGGATCCTTCCAGGTATCAGACAGCCTTCCCTTACCTGGCAATGGGGATTGTGGTCTCTGCTGGAGGCATCTCCTCTGAGGAGGAAGAGAGGGACAGAAGGGAGAGGAGGCCAGGTTTCCCAATGCAGGTTCCAGGGGAGGGACCTGTGGGAGGAGAGACGCAGGCACAAGGGGAGCAGGGCCAGCAGGTAGTCCAAGGTGGAAGGGGCTGCAGAAGACATCACTATCCTGCTGCCAGGGTTTACAGGTGGCGAAGCAGCTACTTCAACATGTCCAAGGTGCAATGAAAAAGGAGGGTCTGCCTCTCCAGGAAGCCCATGACCTCCATTTGTCAGATGATTGGGCCTGAGATCAGCTCCCACTGTGTGGGTGGACACCCCATGCCAGTGGCTCTGAAGGTCACAGTGGCCCTCAACTCCTATGCCTCCAGCTCTTTCCAGGGCTCAGTGGGGGATCTGTGTGGAGTCTCCCAATCAGCTGTCCACAGTTGTGTCAAACTGGTGACAGACACTCTGTTCAGGTGGGTATTGACTTTCTATCATTTCTGTACAGACAGAGCGAGCCAGAGGCTTCGCAGCCATTGCTGGCTTCCCCCGTGTTCAGGGTGCTATAGACTGTACACATGTGGCCATCAAGGCGCCAGCAGGTGATCCCGGTGCCTTCATCAACAGGAAGGGCTTCCACTCCATGAACGTGCAGATAGTGTGTGACCACAGGATGCTGATTCTACAAGTCTGTGCAAGGTACCCAGGCAGCTCCCACAACACCTACATCCTCAGACACTCCCAGGTGCCGGGGATCTTCAGTGCTCCAGCCCGGCTGGATGGATGGCTGCTGGGTGACAAGGGCTATCCCCTCAGAAGGTGGCTCATGACACCTCTCCGCCATCCAAGAACAGAGGCTGAGCAGCGGTACAATAGGAGCCACGGCTCCACAAGGGCTGTGGTGGAGAGAACCATCGGTCTTCTCAAGATGTGCTTCAGATGCCTGGACCGCTCAGGGGGTGCACTCCAGTACCCCCCAGATTGTGTCTCAGTGACAGTGGTTACATGCTGCACTCTCCACAATCTGGCACTGGAAAGGGGGGACCCACTGGAGGAAGAGGGTCTTGATGCAGCTGCACAGGCCACAGATGATGAATTCAGTAGTGAGTCTGAAGTGGAGCACGGTGAGGAGAATGTGGAGGGTGTGGAGGCAGACCTCGGTAACCTCCAGGGAGGCAGGGATACCAGGGACGCCTCGATCCAGTGCTCCTTCAGCTAGCCCACCAACTAAGAACTACCACCTTGTGCCAGGGCTGCTGCCTCTGTCCTGGGTCACAGAAATGACCTTCTCCTTGGCCCCCAAGATACACTGTGCAGTAAAGTTTCAAGCCACCCACGTCCAGCATTACATACTGGTCTACCCTGCACATACAAAAAAATGAAGCATACTCAGGCCAATAACACAAAAACAAATGTAATTTAATGTTGGAACTCTCAGATTATTGAATGGAACAATATCCCGTATTGGCAGTCACACCATTAAAAAAAAACAAAATGGGTGAGCAAAAGATCTCCTGTGACCAGTCCCTCTTGTGTTTAAGGTGCTATACACTTACGTTTATGAGTGCTACATCTAGGCGTTCCCCCATCGCTGGCACCAGCATTGGACCCAGCCTGCTCACTCTGCTGTCCTGTTGGCCTCGATGACCTTGGCGAATGTCCTCTGGCCCATGGAGCCTGTGACGGCCCCGCCTGGGAGAGAGTGGCCAGTTCCACATCTGGCATCTCCCCAGTCGCCGCAGCCTCATCAGATGCCACAGTCACTGGCAGAGGGGTGGAGAAGCTGCTGCCCTTATCCGGAGCACCCTGAGAGGGGCCTGCAGAGACATTAGGCAGCTCGTGCACCAACATGAGGTAATTCTGGACCTCCCTGCTGACCAGCTGAGGTCAGTGCCCGTGTGAGGATTTGCAGGTCTGAGTGCGACCCCAAGAATCCTGATTCTATTCCTGGAGCAGCTTCTCCATGAGAGTTGTCACTATCTCCATGGAAGAGGAATTGCGCTTGGCCATGATGGTCAACGCAGTGCTCAGGCTCCCCTACAACTGCGATCATGGCACCCAAACCCGCATGGATCTCCACCAGATCCTCCTGTGCACCTCACTGGACATCCAGCATCTGCCTCCTAATGGACAACTCCAGAGGCTCATCATCAGCCTTCGACTGAGCTTCGTCCCAGACCCCAGCAGTCCTCCGACTGCCGGCACCCCTGGGCACTGTCTGCCTCCACCTGCACCTCAAGTGATTGTGAAGTGCCCTCACCAATGTGCACCGAGATAGTAGCAGCTGAACTAATGCCCACTGAGGTGCTGGTCTCTGCGCTGGTGCCTGGTTCAGAGAGCGGGTGTGACACAGCTGTTTGGGGAACATGGTGGTCCTCTGGGGTCAGGGGTGGCTGCTCAGGGTCCAGACAGTGAACACCTGCTGGGGAACCTAAAAGTGAGAACAAGGACATGTCATTAGTTAAAGTCTTCACTCTGTCAGTGTGCATGCCAGGCACCTTGGTGAGACAATGGAGATCTGCATCATGGTGCCCTCGTCTTTCAATGACCAATGGGGACTCCAGGTTCCAGGCTCCCATCAATGAAGAGCCTGCACTAGAATGGTTGCAGAAGACGAAACTCTCACCTCAGTGCACTGCACTCTTACCTTCGTCTGACACCCCAGCCTCTCCGTGGTCAGTTGAACAAGACACATGGCGCCTCTCGAGCTCCAAGGCCTCTCGCTCATACCGTGAGAGGTTGAGGGGGAGTGGGGTTCCTCTGCCAGTCTGCAACCTCTCAATATTGTAAAGGGATGTTTTCTCCTGAAAGGACAGAGCAGCATTGATGAGTCCACTCTCTACCTGCAGCACCATTGCAGCCTGGCCAGCCCCAGCTGAGGAGCACCTTGCAGGGCACATCTGGGTCCTGGCCCTCGAGCCACAGGGCAGCCAGGGCTCACCCCCTTGACCAGCTCCAGTGTCATTGACAGTCGACACGGAGACTCTAACACCCCTGAGCTCCATGGGGGGGGTGGTGGGGTGGCCAGGTGGTCAACACACTGACCCATACCAATACGGTACTCACCCTCCCTGAGAGCAGTAGGTCATTGACATGCTTCCGGCACTGCACCCAGGAACGCCGCGCCACATCATGGCTGCTCACCCAGGCTGCCACCTCCTCCTGTGCCCTCTTGGTGAGGTGCAGTGGCCTCCTCCTCCCACCTCTGGGGACAAGGGGTCCCTTCTGGCAGCCTCCTCCTCCAGGGGGGCAGCGAGGGACTGGTCAGAAAAACAGGGCAGCGGGTGACCAGCCGACCTTCCCTCCTGCCTGGGCTTCTTCATCCTCGTTGGCAGCCATGTCGCTGCTGCTGCTCTGACGTGGACATCTTCCCCGGGGCCCCCTCCCCTGGGGCCCCCTCCCCTGGGGTCCCCTCCCCTGGGGCAGCCTGTGCCGCTGTTGAACCAGCCGCCGGGTCACCATTGGACCCGGCAGACAACAGGCCCCCGTCCCCAGCCCCGCCCACCGCTTCTTGGAGGGTCTCCAGCCAGCGTTCCCGCTGGGCCCCTTAACTCACGCCAGTCAGCGTGAACTCGCGGCCCTGCCCACCCCCACCGAGCTGGCCCGATGAGGGCACAATTCTGCCCAGTGAGCTTCTGTGCTACTGAATGACTTTGATCTGCCAGTTCCTTTCGAAATAAAGATGGACGGGGAGCAGGACTTGGTGGGTTATAGGGACACCACAAGCAGGGACACCACAAGTAGTGGCTAAGCAATGTGGAAAAGAAAGTCTGCAGGTGAAAACATGCGAACTCTAGCAGCAGTGCCCAGGATAGTTGTCTTCCATTCTGAGAAGCTCCAGACAATGATGGGTTGGTAACCCTGGTTATGTGAGTTGGTTGCATTCCGGATCCCAGTCCACAGCAGCTGGTGCTGCAGGCGTCGGGCCCGGCAATGTGAAAGACTGAGATCTCCTTCATGTGCGGGCAGCTGGACGCAGTTTTTTAATCAACAGGAAAACATTTGGTTGCTAAAATTGATAAATGACCTTCTCCATTTATGACAGGAACAAATTACTAAAGTCAGAAGGCAAGTTAATTATTTTTTTTTTGGCTTCTGAATTCTTTCATGCATTGGTTGTGTGTTAACAAGCAAATCCAATAAGTGAATTGTTCAACGCTCATTCTGCTGGTGTAATGATGAGACAAGATGTGAAAATAAAGGCTAAAGGAATGCACGATAGCACAAGGTGACTTAGTGATTGCTATTAAGGACTTTTAGTGTGGTAATGAGCATATTTTTAATACATTTTATGCTGAAATTGCTGATTTAAAGAGTAAACATACATTTTAATCTTTTTTAGTCACTTCCCCTACTCTTGGCAACTGCTGAATTTTGCTGGTATGGGGCATCATCCACCACCTCACACAATTAATCATTCTTCATGTGTGACCTGAGAAACAGTGTGGGTCTCCATGTGTGACCCGAGAAACAGTGTGGGTCTCCATGTGTGACCTGAGAAACAGTGTGAGTCTCCATGTGTGACCTGAGAAACTGTGTGAGTCTTCATGTGTGAACTGAGAAACAGTGTGAGTCTTCATGTGTGACCTGAGAAACTGTGTGAGTCTCCATGTGTGACCTGAGAAACAGTGTGGGTCTCCATGTGTGACCTGAGAAACAGTGTGAGTCTTCATGTGTGACCTGAGAAACAGTGTGGGTCTCCATGTGTGACCTGAGAAACAGTGTGAGTCTTCATGTGTGACCTGAGAAACTGTGTGGGTCTCCATGTGTGACCTGAGAAACAGTGTGAGTCTTCATGTGTGACCTGAGAAACTGTGTGAGTCTCCATGTGTGACCTGAGAAACAGTGTGAGTCTCCATGTGTGACCTGAGAAACAGTGTGAGTCTCCATGTGTGACCTGAGAAACAGTGTGAGTCTCCATGTGTGACCTGAGAAACTGTGTGAGTCTCCATGTGTGACCTGAGAAACAGTGTGAGTCTCCATGTGTGACCTGAGAAACTGTGTGAGTCTCCATGTGTGACCTGAGAAACAGTGTGAGTCTTCATGTGTGACCTGAGAATCAGTGTGGGCAGGGTTTTAGTTCAGCGGGTGCCAGCCATCGGTGGGCCCGGGACCATCGGGTGCACAGACTGGCGACTGCCATCATCACCCCCGACCACAGTGTCACGCGGGCTGGCCAGTTAACGGCCAACCAGCATCCAACACGGCCTGAAAGGCTCAGCTCTGCCGGTTGGTGGGGGGTGGGGGGGGGCGCGGGGGGGTGAAGAGTGCGTGCTGAAGTCAGGATGGGTGCGTGGGAGCGAGGAATGAAAGCTCCCTGAAGGCAGAGAGCTGCCTCAGGAAAGCTGAAGCTCTTCAATGCAATAAATAAAGATTTAAAATCCAGAAAAATATGCCCACCCATCAGAATCAGTCACCTGAACACATACATGATGTAAATTCTGTCCATACGGTTTAATCGGCACGCTCGCCTGACATCATCACGCGCTATCTCACGCTCGAGCGGGTCAGGCATGCGCCCACAGGCTCAGTGAAAAATCCTGCCCTGTACTGGCAGGATATTCAACTGGGTGAGGTGCCGCAACCAAAGCACGATCCTGTTCTTGTCCACGCACTTGTATTTTCTAGCAAGGGCCAATGGCTGGTGATTAGGGATGGAAATCCTGGCTGATTTGTTATTCTCCTCCCTCGCCTGATGCTGAAACCAAGTGCAGTTCCGCAAAGGAGGTCAGCTAGCCGAGCACAGATTGTGGATTGAAACTGGGATCTTTTAGCCTGTAAGGCAGTGACAATAACTTTCATATGACTCTAAAACGAGACCAAAAAGAGTGGAAAATAAATCAATGACCTTCATACTGATAAATTGAAAGAAACATATTCAATTGTAAAACATCCTGAAGAGCTCCCTACGGCCATGTTAATAAACAATGATTACTTTTTAAGTACAGGTTGGGATCTTCCCTATCTATAGTCATTAATTCTATTTGTGTAACCACAACTATGACCCAAAAGCTAACGCATGAATCATTCCTTTTTTATTTCTTAAATTACTGCTGATGTCAGCTCTGTTGTCCAGTAGAACACTCAACAACAAGAGAACATGGAGGAAGAAGCAAAATAGTTCAGTGCCCTGTTGAGGCAAAGGTGTTAGGAAAAAATAAGACGCAGTTTTGGTCAAGAATTTGTTCAGTGGAAACAATTGTTGAAATGCTTGGTCACATTGGGCAGGTTTTTACAGGGTGTCATACTACACGCAACACATGGCCCAAAAAGTTAATCGTCAGCCCACCCACCCAAAACCTAGCTGCCCCGCAGAGAGCAGACTTAATTATTTCAGAGTAGAAGTCAATCCCCATCTGGGATGAAGTTCTGTACCATCTGTTCTGCAGTCCTGCCACATCCAGTCGTGAATGGTGGTGGACAATTAAACAACTCACCGGAGGAGGAGGCTCCACAAATATCCCCACCCTCAATGATGGAGGAGCCCAGTGCATCAGTGCAAAAGATAAGGCTGAAGCATTCACTATACTCTTAGCCTGAAGTGCCGAATGGATGATCCATCCCGGCCTCCTCTGGAGGTCCCCAGCATCGCACATGCCAGTCTTCAGCCAATTCGGTTCACTCCATGTGATATCAAGAAACAGCTTGACTGAGTGTGGCATCAAGGAGCCCTAGCCAAACTGGAGTCAATGGGAATCGGGGGAAAACTCTCTGTTGTTTGGAGTCATATCTAGCACAAAGGAAGATGGTTGTGGTTGTTGGTGGTCAGTCATCTCAGCTCCAGGACATCACTGCAGGAGTTCCTCAGGGTAGTGTTCTTGACCTGACCATCTTCAGCTGCTTCATCAATGACCTTCCTTCCATGGGGATGTTCACTGATGATTGCACAATGTTCAGCACCATCTGCGACCCCTCAGATACTGAAGCAGTCCATGTGCAAATGCAGGAAGACCCGGACAATATCCAGGCTTGGGCTGGCAAATGGCAAGTAACATTCACGCCACACAAGTGCCAGGCAATGACCTTCTCCAACAAGAAAGAATCTAACCATTGCCCCTTGACGTTCAATGGCATCACCATCACTGAATCCCCCACTATCAACATCCTCGAGGTTACCATTGGCCAGAAACTGAACTGGATAATTGCTGTGGCTACAAGAGCAGGTCAGAGGCTGGGAATTGTGTGACTAGTAACTCACCTCCTGACTCCCCAAAGCCTGTCCACCATCTACAAGGTACAAGTCAGGAGTGTGATGGAATACTCTCCACTTGCCTCGATGAGTGCAGCTCCTACAACACTAAAGAAACTTGGCATTGTCCAGGACAAAGCAGCTGCTTGATTGGCACCCCATCCACTAACATCCACTCCCTCCACCACCGACGCACAGCAGCAGCAGTGTGTGTACCATCTACAAGATGCACTGCAGGAATTCACTGAGGCTCCTTCAAAAGCATCTTCCAAACCCATGACCTCTACCATCTAGAAGGACAAGGGCAGCAGATTCCCTTCCAAGTCACTCAGCATCCTGATTTAGAAATATATCGCCGTTCCTTCACTGTCACTGGGTGAAAATCCTGGAACTCCCTCCCTAAACAGCACTGTGGGTGTACCTACACCACATGGACTGCAGCGGTCCAAGAAGGCAGCTCACCACCACCTTCTCAAGGGCAAGTAGGGATGGGCAATAAATGCTGACCCAGCCAGCGAAACGCACATCCCGTGAATGAATAAAAAAAAATGCTGCTCTCCTTGTTTGGAGTTAGAAACTCCAGGCCATTTTAGGACTGGGTATTCTGGATAGTAAAGAGGGTTTTGCGGGTGAAACCTTTTTGCACTGGCTTCCTTGTGGATAGGGCATTGGGATGTTGGTCCATCCTGTGCATCATAAGCACAAGCTGGCAATGATGGGATAGCTGGCACCAAAGGTATATCCAGATAAGCTGAGCAGGTATTCGGGATGCAGATGTACCTACTGTTCCATAGTGGGGTGATCATTGCCATTAGGGAAGTAGCAGAAGAACAAGAAAAGAGCTAGCAGCAAAACTTTTTATGTTGAGACATCTTGGTCATGTCAGGTCAGATCAGACTTCCCACCACCCCACCACTTCATCTGGCCCCA
Source organism: Isurus oxyrinchus (assembly GCA_026770705.1). Taxonomy (NCBI): domain Eukaryota; kingdom Metazoa; phylum Chordata; class Chondrichthyes; order Lamniformes; family Lamnidae; genus Isurus; species Isurus oxyrinchus. The sequence continues at coordinate 3,299,019 of JANJGN010000006.1, read as the reverse complement.
CAAAGGAGTGATAAAACGTCACTTAGAATTCTGGTGCCCTCAAGGGTTCATCCCAGTAGCACCATAAGTGAAACAGGCATTTGATACAAGTGCCTCAGGTTTGGGCAGAATCCTCACTGAGGCAGTTGAGCGACTGGAAGTTCTGCACATTCATGGCACAGCTCCTGGCCCAGAAATCCTGGGATCATATTTTCCAGAGGTTTTAGAGCCAGCATTCATTGGTTGTGAATAAATGAAATCACCAGCAGACTCCATGCCTTATTTACTCGCTCAAAAATTCAAAAAGCAATTCAGCCAAGTTGGAGAAGCACAGAACGTGGCGTGAATACTCCAGATCAGCTAAATGGGTACCTGAGATCTTTGGGCTGTGTATGGCTCAACAGATAAATTCACTGATCTATTGACAGAACCCTTTTCTAATATTAGGACTTGTGGACTTCCTATTGCTGCCTTAACTTGTTTACTTGCTCAGACCTGTTCCAAACCTACATGTACCACTTCACTTTAATGAACAACAATTGAATCAAAACTTTGAAAACTAACAGTCTAGAAGATTGTAAGGTAGGAACTGCTGTTGCTGATTATTAGCAGAGGAACACTTAGGGCAGAATCGTCCCGGACTTGCACCAAGTGTGGTAGCCGGGGGGGTGGATGACATTTTACCTGCTGGTCACAATGGCGATTTTTCACACCATATCGTCCCAAACCCGCTGCATTGACTGTGCGTTCCAGGAAACACGCTGTTTCCATGGTGGGCAGCTCTCATTCACCCGCTATCATCTTGCCGCTTCATCTTGCCACGCACCATATTTAAAGTGCAGCCACGCGCTTCCAGCTCATGACAAAGAAGATATGGCCCTGAAAGGCAAAAGGGCTACAACCCCCAGGTTCAATGATGCACCCGTAAGCAGCTTTTGGACACAGTGATGTCCTCTACACTCACTCTGGCTGCAGGAAAGGAAGCAACATCACCAATCCGGCTTGGGAGGCGGTGGCAGTGGTGGTCAGCGCCAATGCCTGCAAAAGAGGACAGCCACCCAGTGCCACAAGAGGATGAATGATCTCCTCTGTTCTGCCAGAGTAAGTCACTTTTCTCATCACTCTCAACTCACACACTCACAAACCCATCACACACCCACAGGGCCCTCACTCACTGTCAGTACAAGGGGCATCACCATTCACTCTCTCACACTCACTGTCATTGTCCTCATCCTGTCCATGGGACCACTCACCACCCACACAGGCCAGACATACTTATCATCTGGCCTGCCAGGCATCCTGCTTACACTCTCTCCATCTCTATCCATGCAGGACAAGCTGGCACACAACAAGAGGGAGAGGTCACAGACAGGTACAGGAATACCTGAAATCAAGATCCTCACGGACTTTGAAAACAGAGCCATCCAGCTGGCCGGCGATGACCGGGACCGGTCCTGTGCTGACGGTGAGGTCGGTGCTGCTCTAACAAGTGAGGATCCAGCAGTGCAACATCCATCAGACAACCATGCTGTGAGTGACGTGTCCTGTTTCACAGGCCCCTGCCATGCACTAATTATCTCCCCTTGCTTTCACAGGCACATCTGGGAAACAGCCGAGGGATCCCATGACCCAAGTCCTCCAATCAAGCCCTGAAGAAACTTCTGAAGAGGAATCTGAAGACACCCTCCCTGAAGTCCCATCACAGCGTCACCCACACCCTCCACCAGCGCAGAGACACACACCTCGGTGGGACCTAGCTTCAGAGTAGCCTTGGGATCACAATCTGGTGAGCACATCGCATTTTCTGATCCACAGCAGGTGGAGGCAGGGACTTCCCAGGTCCCCAGCACTCAGAGAATGGTGATGTCCCTTGCACTGGCAGTGAGTGAGGGCCCTGTGGGTGTGTGCTGGGTTTGTGAGTGTGTGAGTTGAGAGTGATGAGGAGAGTGACTTACCCTGGCGGGACGGAGGAGATCATTCATCCACATGTGGCACTGGAGGCCAGAAAGTTGCTGAGTCCGAGTCAGATGATGAACCTCTGGACTCGGTCATGTCACAGTTGCTGGAGCTGCAAAGACAAGCTCAGGAACATCAGGAAGGGGTGTCCGCTGCACTCCTCAGATTGCAAGGCACGATGGAGGAGTCTGTCCGTCTTCAGGCTGAGGTGATAGCGCCGGCATTGCCAACACACCGAGGTCAACACTGGCAGGATGGCGGCCGTTGTGGATACCTTGGTCCAGGACATCACTCCTGCACTGCTGCACGGGCTGAACTCCATTGCTGATGCCATAGTTGGCCTCCAACAGTATGTATACGAGAGGGGTGTGAGGCAGCTCGATCTCACTCCAGCTTCCCCTTCTCCTCAAAGAGTCAGCCAGGGGCCCTCAGGTACCCACAGGGAGGAGGGTCAGCAGGTGTATCCCCCAGGGCCGTCCACCCTGGTGACTTCGGGAGTGTCCAGCCCATCCGAACCCCTCTTCCTGTGACCCCCCAGCAGCTCCAGCTCCATAGCTTGAGGAGGGTGTCACTGCCACACAGCAAGTCCCCGAAATCAGGCCGGGGACCTCCAGAGGACACCTGTCAATGTCATCACAGACAGGGGGTCGGTCTGCAAGCTGCCTCCACCTCCACTGTGGCTGTCCGGGGAGCACCAAGACAGGGTTAGGAAAATCAGGGACAAAGTAAAAAGCAGCCCCTTAAAGGGAAACTGCAAAAACAAAGATAAACTTTAAAGGAAACTTACCAAGATTAAATCAAAATGTGAGCAAAAGGGTCTGTAAAGCACCCCAGACCCCGCGGTGCCCACCGAGCACAGAGATAGGGCTGCGTCTCCATGCTGGGACCCTGATCACAAAATGCAAGTGAGCTGCCCTCGGCCAGACAGGAGTCAGACTTTCTCAGGTGTGAAGATCCATGGAGTGTCCTCACTGCATGTCATTATCATCCTCCTGCAGCTATCAGCACCTCTGCTGCATCTCCATGACAGGAGCAATATCAAAGAGGGTATGTGCGCTGCCATAAGCCAGACTGGAGTCAAACGTTATAGATGCAAAGAGGATCTTATGGTGTCTCCTAACTGCATTGTCGTCATCATCTTCCACAAATCCATCAGCTATGAGGGCCTCCTGAGTGCACCCGTCTCATCTGGTCAGAGACAGGGCCTCATCGCTATCATCAACACCTTCGAGGATCTCATAGCCCTCAGCACCATCAACATCCTCCTCACTGGAGGAGACCACCAGCTCCTCCATCTCCTGCTCAGCTCAGGTCCTCTCCCTGTTGCAGCACCAGGTTGTAAAGAGCACAGTAGACGATGACGATGTGTGACACCCTCTGTGGACTGTATTGCAGGGCTCCACCAGACTGGTCCAGGCACCGGAACCTCATCTTCAGCATCCCGATGGTCTGTCCCACCAAGTTCTGAGCTGCAGCATGAGCCTCATTACAGCGTCACTCTGCTGCAGTCTGAGGTTGCCGCACGGTGTCATCAGCCATGGTCTCTGTGGGTAGCCCTTGTCCCCAATTAGTCAACCCTGCAGCCTCTGTGGATCCCTGGATAACTCCAGGGATCTGTGGCCAATTGAGAATGTAGGAGTCGTGCATACTCCCTGGAAACTGTGCGCAGACCAACAGGATGCATTTGTGGTGGTTGTACATCAGCTGCACATTCAGCGAATGGAAGTCCTTGTGATTAACACAGTTGACTGTGTGTTGAACGAAGACCTGAGTGCCATGTGAGTGCTGTCAATTGCACCCTGCACCTGTGGGATACCCAATATCTGGGCAAATCCAATCACTCTTGCATCCTGGCTCTCCTGGTCCTGGGTGAAATGTACAGTTGTGTTGCCCTCACAAAAATGGCATCCATGACCTCATAGACGCATTTGTGGGGGAGGCTTGTGATATCCCACAGAGGCCACCTGTGGATCCCTGAAAGGAGCCACTACTGTAAAAATTGAGCATCGCAATCACTTTCATGGCCACAGTGGATGCCCTCCATATCCACGTGGCGCCAAATCCCACAGTAGCTGGCAGATGTGACTGACCAGTTCGCTAGACGTGTGCAGTCTTTGGTGACACTGTTTGTGGGTCATCTGCTGGGATGAAAGGAAGCGTCTATAGACCTGGGTCTAGCTAGGCACCAACCAGTGATGTCTCGCTGTGGATCTTCAGTGGTTGTGTGGGAGCCCCAGCCACCCTTTCTTCCTGAGGGTGCTGCTCCTCCCTCTGTACAGCCAGGAGCCTCAGTTGCTCTCATCTCCGACATTTTCTCTCTGTAAGCCATGAGGCATGCAGCTAGTTTACCAGGCTCCATGATCCTGATGTACTCCTTCTGCAGGATGAAAGAGAGAGACATGTGGGTTAGCATGGGTGTACTAAACTCTAGAGTGCTTGGTAGCACTATCATACCTCTGCATTGCTTAGGTGGGCAGATAAACTAGAGGTCCAACTCCGGACATATCAATGTGGCTGCGCCTGAACTGTGTGGGCTGCAGAGGAATGGGCATTTTACACTTCCCTTGCCCACCATCTTCCCACCCACATGTGCTTGTGCGTTACCTTCAACTGCAGGGCAGCCTTTGCCCCCTCTCCCCCCAACCTCCCCAACGTGCCTCAATCTCGAAGTCCAAGAGGCATCCCTCATGAATGCTCTGCAACATTACTGTGCGCTCACCTCCGAGTCCCCCTCAAAGCGCAGCCCACCAAGTGCACGCTGTATATATGCTGTTGTGGAACACGCTGGTGCCCAATCCCGCCGATGTGGTGGGGGGGGGGATGAGTCTGGTGCGTTAGTCTTATAATGATATCCGGATGTATTTACAGTGAGGTTCCCGACTCCAACGGCAGGAAACACAGCCCCGCCATTGACAGGCTGAGCCGACAATTGCAAACTGGTTTCACCATGCCCTGGAACTGATTTATGGCCTACTCGCCACATTGTCCACTCACCCCACCCAACATCGCTGAAGCCAGCGGGCACAGGCCACTCCGCCCTTAGTGTAAAAGCAAAATACTGCGGATGCTGGAAATCTGAAACAAAAACAGAAAATGCTGGAAATACGCAGCAGGTCTGAAGGAGGGTCACATGGACTCAAAACTCTGATTCTCTCTCCCTCTCTCCACAGATGCTGTCAGACCTGCTGAGTTTTTCCAGCATTTTCTGTTTTTGTTCTGCTCTTGGTGTGTTCGTATTAAATTTTTCTGTCACTATTTGAATGGAGGTGTTAGCTTACTTTTTTAAATGTGTTTGACAGTGAAATATTATATGAATATCATATAAACGCAGTAAATGTCCCTGCACGATGAACGCCAATACTAACTTCTACGCCTTCAGGTTTTCAATGTTTATTGGGTCATTGGGCTGAATTTTGCCTTTGGCGTGCGGGGTGTGGACAGGCGAGAGTCCCGACATCACTGCGCACCAGTGGGCGGGTGCGCAATGATATCTGATGCACGCCTGCCGTTAATTAACAGGCCAGTTAAGGCCCTTGAGGTGCCAATTGACACCGATTTTTCAGGGCCCGTGCGATCTTCAGGTCAGCACAAGGGTGCCACGGGCAGGGGGGTAGGAGACATTTGTGTTAACCTCATCCACAGCCGGGATAAGAGGGCTCACTGGGGTCGTGAGTGTGCTCTGTCAAGTATTTATTTCTAAAAGTTATTGATACTTGCCTGTGTGATCTGCAATACTCCAAAACACAACCCAGCTGCTTTTTCTAAACTCTTAACCTTCAGCTCAGCACTCTGCAGTGAGAATTCTTTTCTGGGCCTTGCAGGTTTCAGGAAGCCTTCCCTTAGCCTGGGAATGGGAGCTGAACTCTCCACTGGAGGCAGCTCTTCTGAGGAGGAAGGGAGGGCCAGGAGGGGGAGGAGGGCAGCAGTGGACAATCAGCCTCCAGGGGAGCCACCTTTGGGAGGAGAGGCACAGGCACAAGGGGTGCTGGGCCAAGAGGTAGACCAAGGCGGAAGGGGCCACAGAAGACGCCACTAACCTGCTGCCAGGGTTTACAGATGGTGAAGCAGCTACCTCAATATGTCTGAGGTGCAGTGCTGAAGGAGGCTCCGTCTATAAGGGAGACAGTGACCTCCTTCTGTCAGATGATTGGGCCTGAGATCAGTTCTAACTATGTAGGTGGACACCCCATGCCAGCGGCTCTGAAGGTCACAGCTGCCCTCAACTTCAATGCCTCTGACTCCTTCCAGGGCTCGGTGGGTGATCTTTGCGGTGTCTCCCAATCAGCTGTCCACACTTGTGTCAAGCAGGTGACAGGCGCTCCGTTCAGACGGGCATTGACCTTCATCCACTTCCGCTGGGACCAGACAAGCCAGACACAGTGAGCCAGAAGCTTCACGGCCATTGCTGGCTTCCCCCGTGTCCAGGGTGCTATAGACTGTACACATGTGGCCATCAAGGCGCCAGCAGGTGAGCCCGGTGCCTTCGTCAACAGGAAGGGATTCCACTCCATGAACGTGCAGATAGTGTGTGACCACAGGATGCTGATTCTACAAGTCTGTGCAAGGTACCCAGGCAGCTCCCACGACGCCTACATCCTCAGACACTCCCAGGTGCCGGGGCTCTTCAGTGCTCCAGCCCGGCTGGATGGATGGCTGCTGGGTGACAAGGGCTATCCCCTCAGAAGGTGGCTCATGACGCCTCTCCACCATCCAAGAACAGAAGGTGAGCAGCGGTACAATAGGAGCCAGGGCTCCACAAGGGCTGTGGTGGAGAGAGCCATCGGTCTTCTCAAGATGTGCTTCCGATGCCTGGACCGTTCAGGGGGTGCACTCCAGTACCCCCCAGATCATGTCTCGGTGATAGTGGTTGCATGCTGCACTCTCCACAATCTGGTGCTGGAAAGGGGGGACACAGTGGACGATGAAGATGTAGACACAGTGGCTGCGGCTGCACACGGTGAGTCCAGCAGTGAGTCCGAGGGTGAGCACGCACAGGGAAATGCTGAGGGGGTAGACGCTGACCCGGGTATACTCCAGGGAGGCAGGGACACCCAGGAGGCTTTAATCCAATGAACCTTCAGCTAGCACAACACAGATGGACCCTCCAGGACAAGCCTGGGCTGCATGCTCCATACTTGATACTGAAGTACAAAATCTGCCTGGTTAGGAACAGTCACTAAGGCCTTGTTAATAAAGCTGAATATCCAACAAGCGCTCGTTACAGTTTTGGAAACCACTCACATGCAGAAGAAAAGAGGCTCCCTCAGCCATGGTGACATATCTGAATTTATTCAGTCAAACAAAACAAAGTTATTCCAAAAAAAAAGACAATAGTGTCACAAATCAGAACAAATCATAAGGACCTCATCTCGGACCAACACAAAAGCACCAGTGAGAAACCCGTGATCTGCCTAAAGTGCCTTATGTTTCCGTTTCCGGGTGCTGTGTCTTGGTGCTGCCCCCTCGCTGGGAGGGGTATCTGAGACAGCTGCTGACCCTGCTGTCCTGTTGGCCTCGATGACCTTGGCGGGCGTCCTCTGGCCCGTGGAGCCTGTGCTGGCCCCGCCTGGGAGGGAGCGGCCAGTTCCACAGCTGCATCTCCCCAGTTGTCGCAGCCTGACCGGATGATAAGGTCACAGTGAGAGGGGCGGAGGAGCTGCCGCCCTCATCCGGAGAGCCCTGAGAGGAGCTCACAGAGACAACAGGCAGCTGCTGTGCCGACGTGAGGTTGCTTCAGACCTCCCTGCTCACCTTGGATGGATGGGCACTGAGTGGGGAAACTTGATGCCCAGACCATCTCCCACACTGGCACTGACCAGCTGAGGTCAATGCTGATATGAGGTACTTGTTGGTCCAAGTGCATCGCCAGGAAGCCCTGGCGGGTCTCCTGGAGAAGCCTCTCCACCAGAATCACCACTCTCTCCATGGAGGACGCATGGCGCTCAGACATGAGCCTCATTGCTTCAGCAATATCTGTGTAGACTCCTGCACCCCGGAGTCCAAGCCAAGCACAGCCTCATGTATCTCCCCCAGATGCTCCCACACACCCGGCCGCATTTCCTGCAGCTGCTGCAATCCAGACGATTCCAGAGGTAAATCATCCGGCACCGACTGGGCATGTGTCTGGTCCCCTGCAGTCCTCTGACTGCTGGCACCATGGGCACTCTTTGTCCCTGCCAGCTCCTCCAGCGAGTGTGAAGTGCCCTCACCGCTGTGCCCCGGGACACCAGCTGATGTTCTAATTCCCATTGAGGTGCTAGTGTCTGTGCTGGTGCCTGCCTGGCAGAGATGATGTGACGCTGGTGAGACTTCAGGCCCCTCAGGTGTGAGAGGGGGCCTCTGCTGCTCCTCCCCCCGGCCCTGCTCTGATGATGCTGAAAGGAAGAACAAGGACATTGGATCAGTTAACGTGGAGACAATGACAAAGCTCATCTCTGTCCCCTGGATCATTATGCGCTCATCGTTCCATAAGCAATGGTCAAGCCAGGTTGCAAACTTCAATCACTGAACATTCAGCACTGCCATGGCTGTTGGGAGAACAATACTGACCTCACTGCTGGGCAAACATACCTGCCCCTGGCACCCCAGCCTCACTGACACCAGGGGACCTGGGTGCTTGGCGTCTCTCCAGATCCAGGGCCTCCTGCTCGAAGCGGTTAAGAATGGTGACCTGCGCCTGGCCACCTCCAGTCCTCACCCGCTCGGCCGTGTTCTGAGCGTTCTTCTCCTGAAAATGAGAGATGATCATCGATTAGTGAAAATTGCACATGGACTCTGTTCACACACGGCCCACCCCATCCAGAGTGGGACATTGCAGGGCTCCAATGCCTCCTCACCCCGCTGCTGCCCAACACTCACACAAAGATGCTTGGCCTGTCTCCCCAACACCCCCCCCCCACCCCCCCCCACCCCCCACCCCCCCCACCCCCACTTGGACACATGCTGCCTCCATCACATTAGGCACCACATGGTCTAACCTTCCATAACAAAGAGGCACAAGCAGGTGGAGCGCAGAGGGCAGCCGATCGATCGGTGCCAACGCCACCTTGAAACTCCCCTCCCAGTATCTCATCACCCTGACTGTGACATGTCCTGGAGTTCCAGCTCTGCGCCCAGGTACAGCTCCTCCAGGTTACCCCCGAAACAGTCATGTGGGTCTCAGTGTACCACATGCTGCGGGGGGCAAAACACATCTCACCACCCTCTCAGGGTGACCTCAGCATGGGCAATATCTGCTGGCTCACCCAGCGAAGGACCCAGGCTGTCAATGATTCAATGCAGTCACCGCACTCAGACTTGGTGGGGGGGTAATAGGGGGGAAGCTAACCTGCTGGTTAAGTGACCAATACCAACGTGGATCTCACCCTGCCAGAGCGCAACAAATCGTTGTAGCGCTTGTGACACTGGATCCAGGTGCCGCACCACATTGTGGGAGCTCACCACCTCCACCACCTCCTCCCAGACATGTTTCATCATGTGGGGGGGCCTCCTCCTCCTGCCCTGGGGAACCAGCACCTCCCACCGTGCTGCCACCTCCTCGAGGAGGGCAGCAAGGCAGCCATCTGAGAAACGAGGGGCACACTGGCCCCCTGCCCGACCCTCCAGCCTGACCTGCTCTGCTGCCCTACCCTCCGGACTATCCTGCACACCAGAAGCCCGCTGGTGAGCCCTTCCACTTGCCATTGGGAACAGCCTTGCAAAGGCTACCAGGCCTTCAGATCAACAGGATGCTGGGTCGCCACTGGACTCGATGGACAATACACTCTTGCTGCCGCCCGCCCACTCCCGCTGTCCTCGGGAGTTGGACATTCCGCTGGGTGGGCCTGCGTAAAATGCTGGTGCGGACCCGATTGTGGCCACGTCCGCCCACACCCACTCCACCGCACCCCCCACGGCCACACCCCCACCCACACCACCACCCCCTCCACCCCCCTCCCCCCCCCACCACCACCCCCCCCAAGCCAAACAGAAAACTCTGCCCATTAAGTTCTTTTGATATAACTTTCCTGACATTTAGTTGTTCATGGTGGACCATTCCCTTTGGTACCTCTTAATTCTCTTAAATCAATGTTGTCAGCAGAAGATAGGGGCCTGATGGTCAATAAGAAAGACATGTACAGGGTTCAGAAGATGGTTTTACTGGTATCGTTGAAGTTTGCAGTGTGTGAGAAAGCCAAGGTGAGGGGTTGTTCTCCACAGGGACTAACGTCTTTGAGCCTCAGTGCTAAAAGTTAAACTTTCTACCCTGCACACTTCAACATCTTTTTAAGTCTAATAGACATGTCAACAGTGTGTTCATAAATTTGAAAATGCTCATTACTTCAGAACATGAATTAAAAACAGGGCCACAATTTAACTGTTGACTGTCACATTTGCCTGTTAATGTTTTACTTTTCCAGAGGTACCACTTCATGATTTTCTTTATAAATGTTCAGCATGAAGTATAGATGATGTAGTGGGCTGAAAGCAATGGCGTCAGACAATACGCTTCAGCTCACTGTGCTATGTATACCCCTGGACTGCACTATTTCTCTTACCTCCACTCACCGCCACAGAACCTCTTTCAGCCGTGAGGTTGAGATGCTCTGGGTCACAGATTTTCCCATAGTTACCATCAATACCGCTACTTAATTAGCCAGTGTTGAGAATATCTTGTTCATAATTCATATGCTTTAGGATATAAATTTTAGCTTTAGGAATTGAAGCGTTAAATGTAAGAAAAATAGAAATGCTTAGTAAAGAAACTGGTATGCATCGAATATGCAAATTAAACAAGCTTGGGTTGATTACATTTTAAAGGCTACTTGTGTTTATCTTACAAGGTGTCAGAGGTCAAAGTGAAAGAAACAGTGAATGACCCATGTCTGAGCTTGTAATGGAGCTAGAATGCCTACCCTTGTCTCGATAAAAGGTTTAAATTGTTTATGTAGTTTGCAAATGAAAAGAAGTGAAAGGTCAACAAAGGATTGTGACAGCAAGCCTGGAGGGAGAGCAATTATATCCATCAGAGATTTAAATTATTCATATGGAATACGGAATCAAAGAGTTGTGTTGAAGGTAAAAATAATTAGTTTCATTTCTGTTTGGGAACATCCCAAAGGATGCCAGGTTGTCACGGGGCAGAATTTTTAGTTTGGTGGGCAGGTGCGATTGGCAGATCCAGGAGTGGCCAGGACATGTTCCGCCGCCCACGATTGGCCCCTGACCGCGATTTTATGCAGGCCAATGAAGGCCTGCCCAGTGTGAATGCTGGCACCCCAATGGTCGGGAAGGGGCAGGGGGGGGTGGGAGGCGCAGGTTGGCTGCCAGATCGCCACTGAACCTGGTGGCCGATTTAAAAATGGCACAGTCAGCCCCTGGAAGGCTGCCAGCGATGAAGACATCTTCGGTGTTGTCAACAGGAAATCATGGCTCCAAGTATGGTTGCAGACGCCATGTGGGAGGGGAGGTCAGGTGGGCACTCGGTTCCCCAACTTTCTGATGAGTACCTCGCGGTCCTGCTGGAGGAGGTGGCTGTCAGGAGGGACACCCTTGGCTCCAGCGGTGGAAGGAGCACCTTACAAAAAGAGCTTGGGAGGAGGCGGCAGCGCAGGTCAGCAGCCATGATGTTGTGTGGTGCACCTGGGTCCAGGGCCTCAAGATGTTAAATGACCTGCTGAGCTCAGGAAGGGTGAATGCCATGTTGGCATGGATCAGTGTATTGAAGTGTTAAGGTCATGCCACCTCCTCCTTGGAGCTCAGGGGTCTTAGAGTCTGAGTGCCAACTGTCAATGATGCCGGAGATGCCCAAGGGGGATGAGCCTTGGCTGCTTGGACTGAGTGCCTTGTGCCTCGAAGACCACGACCCGGATGTGCCCTGCGAGGTGTTCCTCTGGTGGAGTTGGCCAGGCTGTAATGGCACTGCAGGTAGAGAGTGGACTCATCAATGCTCCTGTGTCCTTTCAGGAGAAGATGGCCCATAACAACATTGAAAGGTCACAGACCGCCAGAGGTCCCAAACCTCTTAATCCTCATGAGGTACGAACAGGACGCTTTGGAGATGGAGAGCTGGCACACACCTTGGTCAGCCGGCCACAGAGAGGCTGGGCTGTCAGAGGAAGGTCAGAGTGCAGTGCACTAAGGTGAGAGTTTCTGATGGTGCAAACCTCCTTGTTGGTCTCATCATTGATGGGAGCCTCTAGACTGGACTCCCCGTTGATCATTGAAAGAAGATGGCAACATGATGCAGATCTCCATGGTCTCACCAGGGTGCCTGGCATGCACAGTAACGGTGCGATGACTTTAATTAATGACATGTCCTTGTACTCACTTAGATTTGCCACCACACACCCAACCACAGGACCCTGAAGACCTACCCCTGATGCCAGGAGACCACCAGGCTCCAGATACTCCTGCATCACACCCGCTCTCTGAACCAGGCACCAGTGCAGATACCAGCATCTTGATATCTTGATGGGCCTTAGATCGGTGGTGAGAATGTCGGTGCACAGCGGTGAGGTGCAGGTGAGACAGAGGCTGCCCAGAGCGCCGGCAGTCCGAGGGCTGCAGGAGATCAGGATGATGCAGAGTCGAAGGCAGATGATGAGCCTCTGGCCATTAGGCAGCAGACGCTGAATGTCAAGCGAGATGTACGGGAGGATCCGGTGGAGATCTATGAGGGCATGCGTTATGGAGGAGTCTATGTGGAGCATCAGCACCATGTTGACACTCATGGCTGAGCGCACTGCCTCCTCCATGGAGAGAGTGGCGACTCTCATAGAGAGGCAGCTCCAGCAACAGAATCAGGGGTGCCTGGGGTTGCGCTCGGACCTGCAGACCTCAAACAGGCACTGACCTCAGGCGGTCAGTGTCAGTGTGAGAGATGGATGAGGCACCCAGTGTCCCAGCTCGGTGCCTGTCCATCAGTGGTGAGCAGGGAGGTCCAGAGCAACCTCACGTTGACACACGAGCTGCCTGGCGTCTCTGCAGGCTCCTCTCAGGACTCTCTGGATGACAGCAGCAGCTCCTCCGCCCCTCTGCCAGTGACCGTGGCATCTGATGGGGCTGCGATGACTGGGGAGATGCCAGACGTGGGACTGGCCACTCCCTCCCAGGCGGGGCCAGCACAGGCTCCACGGGCCAGAGGACATTCGCCAAGGTCATCGAGGCCAACAGGGACAGCAGAGTGAGCAGGCTGGCTCCAATGCCAGTGCCAGTGAGGAAGGAGCATCAAGGTGTAGCTCTCACAAACGTATGTTTAAGGCACCATGAGCACAAGAGGGATTGATCACAGGTGATCTTCTGTTGTGCAATGTTTCGTTTATTTTAATTGGTCTGGGGTCAAAGAGCAGAGAAGGTTCTGTTAATTTGTTTGGACAGTCAACATGAGATCAATTTTCTTATGTCGTAATGGCTTGAGTATGCTTCATTTTTTTTATTTAATGTGGTGCAGGGTACGTCAGTGTGTAATGCTGGACATGGATAGCTCGAAGCTTTATTGCACAGGCACTGAATAGACTTTGGGGTCAAAGGAAAGGTTCATTTCAGATATCTGGGATGGAGGTGGCAGCCCTGGCAAGAGATGGTAGCACTTATTTGGCAGCTGAGCTGAGAGGGCATTGGATCAATGTGTCCCTGCCCCCACCGGAGGTTACCGAGGTCTGCCTCCACACCCTCCACATTCTCCTCACCGTGCTCCACTTCAGACTCACTACTGGATTCATCATCTGCGGCCTGTGCAGCTGCATCAAGACCCTCTTCCTCCACTGAGTCCCCCCTTTCCAGTGCCAGATTGTGGAGAGTGCAGCATGCAACCACTATCAGTGATACCCACTCTGGGGGGTATTGTAGTGCAGCTCCCTGAACAGTCCAGGCATCGAAAGCGCATCTTGAGAAGACCAATGCTTCTCTCCACCACAGCCCTTGTGGAGCCGTGGCTCCTATTGTACCGCTGCTCAGCCTCTGTTCTTGGATGGTGGAGAGGTGTCATGAGCCACCTTCTGAGGGGATAGCCCTTGTCACCCAGCAGCCATCCATCCAGCCGGGCTGGAGCACTGAAGAGCCCCGGCACCTGGGAGTGTCTGAGGATGTAGGCGTTGTGGGAGCTGCCTGGGTACCTTGCACAGACTTGTAGAATCAGCATCCTGTGGTCACACACTAACTGCACGTTCATGGAGTGGAAGCCCTTCCTGTTGACGAAGGCACCGGGCTCACCTGCTGGCGCCTTGATGGCCACGTGTGTACAGTCTATAGCACCCTGGACACGGGGGAAGCCAGCAATGGCCGTGAAGCCTCAGGTTCACTGTGTCTGTCTGGCATCGTCCCAGCAGTAGTGGATGAAAGTCAATGCATGTCTGAACAGAGCGTCTTTGACCTGCTTGACACGTGTGGACAGCTACTTGGGAGACTCCACACAGATCCCCCACTGAGCCCTGGAAGGAACCAGATGCATGGAAATTAAGGGCCACTGTGACCTTCAGAGCCACTGGCATGGGGTGTCCACCCACACAGTTGGTGGTGATCTCGGGCCCAATCATCTGACAAATGGAGGTCACTGTCTCCCTTGAGAAGTGGAACCCCCTTCAGCATTGCACCTCGGACATATTGAGGCAGCTGCATCACCGCCTGTAAACCCTGGCAGCAGGATAGTGGCATCTTCTGCAGCCCCTTCCACCTTGGACTACCTGCTGGCCCTGTGCCCCTTGTGGCTGCGTCTCTCCTCCCACAGGTCCCTCCCCTGGAATCTGCATTGGGAAACCTGGCCTCCTCTCTCTTCTGTCCCTCTCTTCCTCCTCAGAGGAGGTGCCTCCAGTGGAGACCACAATCCCCATTGCCAGGGTAAGGGAAGGCTGTCTGATACCTGGAAGAGTCCACACGGCCCGAATCCTCAGGGAGCCTTGGAGACACCAATGAGCCCTGAACCAAAGCCTGGAAACATTAACAATGATGCTCTGAACAGAGATGAAGCTGCCAAGTTTCAATAAGTCACCAGCAGCAAACTATCTACCCAACTCCTCACTACCCACACTGGCAATGCTGCTGACCCTTTTTATCCCACCCGTGGGTGAGGTTTTGCAAATTGTTGGCTGCCTGCCAGCCCATTTTGCTGGTGAGATGAGCACAAAACCTCACGGGTAACGTAAGACCGGTGTCAATGGCCTTTTTAATGGCCTTAAGTGGCCTGTTAGTTAATGGTGGGTGCGGATCCGGCACCCACACCCGCCTGGCGAGTGAAATATCGCCCGAGCGTGGGATAACGTGGAGACACCTGCTCGACCTCATCGTGCGCGATTTCACATCCGATCAGATCGGGTGCACCCCCGCCCGACTGGTGCAAAATTCTGCCCACGGAGATGGTTTGTGGGGGCCCGAAGGTTGCTTTGTTTAAATTATTTGTGTGTGTTTGCTCACAGAAGCAGGCAGCCAGCAGCCTGTTAGCTTGGAACCGGCAGAGAGAAAGCACCTGCCAGGAGCTGGGCATCGGCTGTGGGACCAAGCACTGTACAGAAACTGTGGGAGCAGCGAGGGCCATCAGTAACCAGTGTTTAAATCCCTAAGCCAGAATGCAATGAAGCCTAGATTTGAGCTGAGGAGTCATGAGGTTTTGTAGAGAATTTGAAGGATCACTTAGAGGAAAGCTAATGGAAGGGTCCCCATGAAATTTCATGCCTCAGATAACAGCTGGAACCCTGAGGAAAGATCAAAGTGATTTCTGGGGGGCTGTGGCATACCTTGGAGTTGGCCCAAAAGGAGAGAATGAATATTCAAGATTCTTGTCATGTATAAGGGAACTCATGAGGGTGGGCTGGGAAGTCAAACTGGAATCATAGCATGCCTTGTTATAAACTATAGTATTGTTAGTAGTACTTGCTTTGTTTAATTTTTTTAATACCTTTACAATAGAATTTGTTTTTGTTTAAAAATATAACAGTTTGTGGTGTAGTTCTATCACTTAATCGTTCAGTGCTCAGACTTCTCTTTAAACATTAACAGCCCCTAATAGGATCGGAACACCAGTAGCAGATGCAGTTCAAGCATTGCAAAGCGAATATTTGCAGCTTCATGCCCCCACCTTGATGCAACACCTGGGTAACAAAAAATATTCCATCTAAAAGCTTACCTGAGAACTAGCAAAAGTCAGCCAAGTGAGACAGGTAAGAATCCAGCACCAACTCGCCTACAAGCTGTTAATCTTCTGCTTGGGAGTCAAGTGCTCAACTGCATATGCTATCAAAACACGTTAGAAACTTTTTGTTGATTCATTCATTTAAAAAGTTAATGACAGAACATTTCTCTAAGATTTGATACAAGCGGGACAACTTTGATTAGATTTGTGTGGGAACTGCAAGAATGGGAAATGGCAGAATGCTCTCAGGATGTGTTGGACAATGCTTTGCCATATTGGAATTGAGACAATCTTGTCAGGGTGGGTGTGTTAGGAAAGATGACCAAAAGCCTGATCAAAAAGATGGATTTTGAGAAGGTTTTTAAAGGTGGTGCAAAGAGTGGAAAAGTACAGGGGGATAGTTCCAGGGAGCAGTGCCTTTCAGGTGAAGACTTTTCCTCCAAAGGTGAATAACATTTTTCAACTGGCTGCCCATAGTGGCATTGGGTTCCTGCCACTCCCATATAAATAAAATGCACTCCTTCTGACCCTGGATATTAAGTGGTGTCAAGAGAGGGGGTTATTGATACCTGCTCTGTCACATGTCCACTAATGGAACAGGTTATTGATACCTGCTCCGTCACATGTCCACGAGTGGAGCAGGTTATTGATACCTGCTCTGTCACATGTCCACGAGTGGAGCAGGTTATTGATACCTGCTCTGTCACATGTCCGCTAATGGAACAGGTTATTGATACCTGCTCCGTCACATGTCCGCTAGTGGAACAGGTTATTGATACCTGCTCCGTCACATGTCCATGAGTGGAGCAGGTTATTGATACCTGCTCCGTCACATGTCCAGGAGTGGAGCAGGTTATTGATACCTGCTCCGTCACATGTCCAGGAGTGGAGCAGGTTATTGATACCTGCTCCGTCACATGTCCAGGAGTGGAGCAAGCCTGAAGCTTTTCCGGTCCGTTTTTTAAACCTAGAGGTTTCAGCCGTGGTGGAGGCTGAGGGTGGGGGATGGGCAATGTTGTGGCTGTGACATAAGACATAATCCAGAGCATCCTTATTTGAAGTCCATCTGTGACCTCACATGAACAATATGGAATGCTTTAAAGGTGTGTGTACTGAGTGTTTAAGGAGGTATTTTACCGGAGCGGGATTTTCTGTGCCCGCTGGTGTCGGGCGTGCTCAGTGGTGTGAGAGGGCAATTATGGTGAGAAGGCCAGAAATCAGGTTCACAACCTCGTGAAAACAGTTCACAATCATCTGCTCAGCCCATCAATGGCAGGGCTGGGTTCCCCACCATCAGACATCAGGATCTTCATTGTAATACATCTGCATATCATTATAAGGCCAGTGCGCCGGACTCACCCCCCACTCACCCCATGCCCCCCCCCGCCTCCCCCCACCATCCCCCACCTCCCCCACCAGCCCACCCCCCTCACCCCCCCCTACCCACCCCCAACCCCCCCCCCACACGCCACCCCCACCACCCCCACTCCCCACCCCACCCACCCCACCACCCCCCCACCCTCCCCACCCCCAGCAGTCTATCAAGTGCCTGGGAGCTTGGCTGAACCTGCCTCCTCCTGCTGCGGACACATGTCCGTGTGAACCCTGGCCTACTCGAGATCTCGGTCCCAGCGAGGTGTGTGTCTCTGCGCTGGTGGAGGGTGTGGGGCTGTGACGGGTCTTCCAGTTGCTTATTTCCAGCTCTTCAATGGAGGAGGTGACCACTTGGCTGGAGGTGAGGATGTGGGTGGAGCTGAGGGACTGTCTGGCTGAGGGTGTCAGTCACTTGGCAGAGCTCCCTGTGAACCAAAGTAGAGAGAATTAGTGCCTGGCAGCAGAGTCAAAAGCAGGAGAGAGAGAGAGAGAGAGACACTCACAGTTGCATTGAGGGAGGGAGGATGTGGTGCAGGATCCTCATGAGGGTGTTCACCACCGACCTCACTGTCACCACAGGGAGGGTCCACACCCTCACCAGTCAGCGTGATAGCTCCTCAAAGTGAGTGAGGGGCCTAATGTGGGCCACCCCACCCCCGGTCAGGGACTTCTTCCTGCTGATGTGAGCCAGCTTCTCCTGTATGGAAACAGATGGAGAGAGTGTGAGCAGGACACATGGCACTGAGGGGAATGTTTGTGTGGAATGTTTGTGTGGTGAGTGGTGCCATGGACAGGATGAGGACACGAGCTCTAGAGGATATGAGCCTGATGGAGATGTGAGGGTGTGTGTGAGAGTTAGTGGTGTTGTCCCTTGAGGTGTGAGATCCCTGTGGGTGTGTGACGGGTTTGTGAGTGTGTGAGTTGAGAGTGATGAGAAGAGTGACTTACCCTGACGAATGAATGAGACCATTCATCCTGTAGCTGCACTGGGTGGCTGTCCTCTTTGGCAGGGTGTTGGCGCTGACCATCGCTGCCCCCACCTCCCATGCTGGATTGGTAATGCAGCTGCCCCTCCTGGAGCCAGGCAATGAGATCTCGCCCGCCATTAAAACGGTGTATTTTCCAGGAATGTGTAGTTAATGGGGTGGGTCTGGGGTGATTCGGTGTGAGAAGCTGCAATTGCAGCCAACGGGTAAAACATTGTTGTTGTCCCCTGCTACCACATTGAGTGACAATCTGGGACAATTCCACCCCCAGATTTACAGTTAACAATGGATATCCACTGCAAACAGTCCCCTCATGGGACAGATCTCCACAGCCCAAAACGTATCTTTATATCAGCTTCAGCAAGATTATTTGGCCAAGGTAATTGAATGAAGCTTAATCAGGAAATGCCTATGGCATCAGAGAGCATGCGGACAGCTGTCTGTGACATCTTTTGAGTTTAGTAACCATGACAGATTCACTAGAATGGTGCCAAGGGTTAAAGTGTTCAATTCTGACAGATTGTGTAAACCTGGATTGTGTTCGTTTGAATTTCGAGGGTGGGGCTGATTGATTTGAGGTTTTTCACATGATAGATGATTTTGTTGGGGTGGATAGAGGGAAGGCTGTACCATCGAGTGGGCAAAACCTGAACAAGGTGGAGACACAGTCTGGAAATTGGAGCTAATTCGTGTACAAGTGAAATCAGGAAGCAGTTTTTCACATAATGGATCATGGAAATCGAGGTTTCTCTCCCCAACTGCCTGTGGTTGCTGGGTCGATTTATATTTTCAAGACTGAGCTTGACAGAATATTAGATAAAAGTGTCAAGGGATACGGATCAAAGGCAAATAAATGGAGGTACACATCAGCCATAATCTGATTGAATCGCAGAACAGGTTTGAATAGCTGAGTGGTCTATTCCAGTCCCTTTGTTGCTATGTAACCATGAGGCAGCAAAACTCTAAACTTTGTGAAAGCACAATGGAAAGTTATTTCAAGACAAGATGACTGACTGACAGAGTAGAGAAATATTCCTTTCATAGGCATTTGTTGCTGTGATGGGATTTGCAACCAAATTAAGTCTATTCATTAAGAATAATCTTCATAAATCCAGTTCTCAGACAGGAGTACATGAAGGGCAGATTAACACACAGACCTACAGGGGCCTTTGCCAAATATGGGCTCCCAGTAAAGTACACCATAATGCAGAACAACCGTTGGATTATTTTCAGTAAAGTGTATAATAAATTGTGATAGCTTTATTTATTATTAATTCAGTGTGAATACCTGCTGTAGAATTAGTGCTTCGTGTGCTTTACTACACATTTGTCTTTTGTTGGTGAGAAGGTGTTGCAGACGGCCTCTGAATGTTGGTGCTGGAGACCCAAGAGCTCATCATCTAACTCAAAGTGCATGAAAAGTTAAGTCTTCTGTGATAATTGCAATCATTAGAGGGGGAAATGGCAGAGTTAGTGAGGGAAATAGCAAAATGAAGATCGGAGAAAGGAAAGCTATCACCTGATGAAGTGGCTCAGCAGGTGAACAATTGCATCTGTCACGCCCAACTCTTTCAACTCTTGACACCAACTTCAATAGTCTCAGTGCATGTTATGTTTTGAGTTCATCATCTCCTGGAGATCCAAAGCAAAACAAGTCACTTTCCCTGGATCCTTCCCTGGATCCTTCAAGATTCGTTCAGGAATTGCCTATAAAAAATCTTTGCTTATAGTTTAAATTATTTGAGATAATCCATAGCAATAGGAAGATAGGAGCAGGAGTAGGCCATTTAGCCCCTCGAGCTTGCTCCACCATTAGAGAAGATCTAAGTTGTGGTCTCAACTCTACTTTCCTGTCCTGCCTGATTACCCCCCCCCCCACCCCCACCCCCCCACCCCCCCCCCCCACCCCCCCCCACCCCCCCATAATCCTTGACTCCCTTGTCTATCAAAAATCTATTGGAACATAATCATTGCAAAGACAAAAGAGGAAATGCACAAGATGCTGGACACGTCATCGACAGTACACTGAGCACAGAAACAAGGGGCAGAATTTTGCTCTTGTCAGACGGGCATGGTGGGGCAAGGCGGGGGGCAGTTAGGAAGCCGACATCCGGCCACGAGCAGGGATGGACCGCGATTTCACGCTGGCAGACCAACTGAGGCCAATTAAGGCCAGTTATGGCCAATTAAGTCTCGCCCAGCACGAAACGCGAGCGGCAGCACTCAGCGCTCGAAAATCTCCCTGAGGCACACAGCTGCCAAAGGGAGATGAACAGTTTCTGTCACATGAGTAGGGACATGTTATAAATGAAATTTAAAACATTTTATTTTTGTTTGATGTTGGAAACCTCTACCCGGTCGTGGATGAGGTTTCCAAACAAATGCAAAGGCCTTTTCGCCTGCCCGTTAACCGTAAGGTTGGATGGGCAGCGAAGAATTTGTTTCACTTACCTAGTTAATGGCCATAATAGGCCTTTACATTGTCAGCGGGC
>JANJGN010000006.1:3233573-3243573 GCA_026770705.1 Isurus oxyrinchus | reverse complement strand
CCGACATCATGTGGGATGAAGTTGGGTGGAACTCCTGTCGTTACCGTGCCCCATTTAAATATTCAGGAAGGCGGGGGCGCAGCAGAATCAGCTGTGCAGCCGCCGACCTGTCAGTGGCCAATTGAGGCCATTGACTGGATCATTTAAGTAATTGATGGACCTGCCCGTCCAACCTTAAGGCTGACGGTCTGGCCAAGAACCCCAACGGCTTCTGATGAAACATCAAACCTCATCCGCGGGCGGGATGAGGTTTCATGTAGGGTTTTTAAAAAATTTAAGTAAAGTGTTTTTAGAAGTTACGGACATGTCCCAACTCACGTGACAGTGTCACACGAGGGAACGTGTCAGGGAATTTTTTCTCTATTTTTAATATTTTTGACAATAGAGCCGATGTCTCTGAGGCTGCACTTAGCCTCAGGGAGATGGGTGCTCTCTTTCCTGCACATGCGTGACAGAGCGCACTCTCGGCTCAGGGAACTCCCCCCCACCCCACCCACCCGCGTAGGGGCTTAACTGGCCCACCCACATAAAATTGTGGCGCGCCCCCCGATCGGGCCTCTGCATGCCCGCTCTTCAACTCCCCCCCACCCACCACCACCGCCAGCTCCCCCCCCCCACCCCCCCCCCCCCCCCCCACCACCACCACCCGATAGGGGGAAAATCCTGGCCAATGTTGCGACTGTCTCTGAATTTTGGTGGTGGGTCCAGCCTCACGGTTGAATAGCCCAGGCAGACTCTGCATTTTTTATGAAACCTCATCCAAGGACGGGATAAGGTTTCCATAACTAAGTTTTTAAAAATCAAAGCCCATGGACAGGATTTTTATCAGGTGTATGTACAGGAGACTGATTGTGATGCTTGGACCTTTTCCTCCTGATTTGAAAAACTTTATTTAATTTTTTTCAGGTCTCCCACCCCCTGTTGCAGCTTCTCTGCCCTCAGCAGCTTTCATTCAGCCCTCGGCCGCGCCCGCACTTCCGTCAGTGCCCCCCCGCCCCATGCTTTTTGCCCCCACGCTGGCAGCGCTGGGCATTCCAGCACGTGCGTCACACAGGCTGCCCGTTAATTGGCCAGCGTCAAATTGTGTCGGGGACCAATTGCAGCTGGCGGTCGGTTCCCCAGCCAATCCCAGACCCCGTTGATCCCGCCCGCCCACCGACCTAAAGATTCTGCCCAGCGTCCCCAGCGTCACTGCAGGGCCAGGGATCTGGTGACTCTCCTTGGCCGCATTCTCCAGGAATTGGCGCCACAGGGGCTGAGAGAGCACCCATTGCCTGTGGCGGTGAAAAGTAACGGACACACTGAACCGCTATGAGAGTGGCTCCTTCCAGGGCCCCACTGAACACCTCTGCAGGATCTCACAAACATCCACGCCTAAATGAATACGTGAGGTGACAGGTGCCCTTTTTGCCAAGGCCCACAATTATGCCAACTTTGACAGGGATCAAGAGAGCCAGCAGGGATCGCGAGAGCCAGCAGGGATCGAGAGAGCCAGCAGGGATCGAGAGAGCCAGCAGGGGATCGCGAGAGCCAGCAGGGATCGAGAGAGCCAGCAGGGATCGCGAGAGCCAGCAGGGATCGAGAGAGCCAGCAGGGTTCGCGAGAGCCAGCAGGCCACAGCGTTGGCCTTTGCAGCGGTTTCCAGGTTCCCACAGGTGCAGGGTGCTATTGGCCGCACTCATGTGGCCATCAAAGCTCCCCGGCAACAGGCCCCTCAATACACTAACAGGAAAGGATTTCCCCTTGCTCAGTCTTCAGCTGGTCTGTGGCCATAAGAAATAAATCATGCAGGTGTGTGCGAAACACCCAGGAAACTGTCATGACTCATACACCTTGAGTGGATCGCAGATCCCAGACATCTTTAAGGAACCACACAGAGTCCAGGTTTGGCTCCAAGGAGACAAGGGGGGGACCCACAAAGGTCCTGCCTGATGGCGCCTGTGTGGCAGCCATAAAATCCTGCAGAGGGATGGTCCACCGATGCTCACATCGCTATCGGAACACTGATAGAGCCCAGCGTTGGCATCTTGGAGATGCGGTTTCAATGCCTTGACAGATCTGGTGGAACGTCCCTATACACGGACCAGAGGGTCCCCTGGATCATTGTTGTCCGCTGCGTATTGCACAACCTGGCACTGCAAGCGGGGGAGAACCTGCCAGACACGGGCAGGGAGGGGCTGCACGTCTCCTCCGATGAGGGGGGCATTAAACGGTATGAGGCCGAGGCTGCAGGGTAAGGGGACAGAGCACGTGGCAGACAAGGCAGGCATGTACACGAGACCCCCATAGCCACCTGATCCCATGAGGAGGATGACGAGTGGTTGTCTGCACCCTCTTGGACAAGTATTCTCCCTCATGGGCCCACATGAACCCCAGTGTTGCTAACTCTCACCATGCAGCCATGAGTGAGTGCGCAACCATTTTGCAAACCATTGTCCTGTTCCTTTGAAGGATGATAAAGCTTCGGGAATAGGTGCCCTTGTTGAGGGGAGGTCCTATCCGGAGCAGGGCATCCTGGCCTCACTTGGCAGAAGACACAGCCTCTTCTAGTTTCCCTGCAGCATCCCAGTCAGCACAGCAGCCTACCAGAGGCAGGAGCTGCTGTACCACCCTCAGTACCTGCATTCCTTCAGTCTGACAGAGCCCCTCAAGGAGATCCATCCGCTAAAATCTACAGCACAGTCTGTGTCAACTCGGTGGCAAAACTCAGTGTTCTTCATTGCAAGTGGCAGCTCCCAACATTGGTAAGTGTGGCTCCCTGACCAATGGTGTCATGTTGCAGGAGTGGAGATCCAGCAACTCCAACCAGGGCCTGGACAGCAGACTGTGGTGGAGCGGACTGCAGGGATCCAGTGCATGAGAGGCTGCCTGCGAGGTTCGGGAGTGAGCCTCTGTGCAGCGGAGCTCCAGATTGTGGGGTTGGTGGATGGTGGGGTGGTGGGGAGAAGGCAAAGGCTGACTGCTGATTGAGTGTGTGTGAGAGAGAATGTGTGAGAGAGAGTGAGTGTGTGTGAGAGAGAGAGTGAGTGTGTGTGTGAGAGAGAGAGAGAGTGTGTGTGTGAGAGAGAGAGAGAGTGTGTGTGTGAGAGTGTGTGTGTGAGAGAGAGTGTGTGTGAGAGTGAGAGAGTGTGTGTGTGAGAGTGAGTGTGTGTGAGAGAGAGAGTGTGTGTGTGAGAGAGAGTGTGTGTGAGAGTGACTGTGTGA
The DNA here is from genome assembly GCA_026770705.1 of Isurus oxyrinchus. Taxonomy (NCBI): domain Eukaryota; kingdom Metazoa; phylum Chordata; class Chondrichthyes; order Lamniformes; family Lamnidae; genus Isurus; species Isurus oxyrinchus. Next base: position 3,240,369 of record JANJGN010000006.1, on the reverse strand, counting down.
GAGAGAGAGTGTGTATGTGAGAGATTGTGTGTGTGAGAGTGAGTGTGTGTGAGAGAGAGAGAATGTGTGTGTGAGAGTGAGTGTGTGTGAGAGAGAGTGTGTATGTGAGAGAGGGAGAGTGTGTGTGTGAGAGAGTGTGTGTGAGAGTGAGTGTGTGTGAGAGAGGGAGAGTGTGTGTGTGAGAGAGAGTGTGTGTGAGAGAGTGAGTGTGTGTGAGAGAGGGAGAGTGTGTGTGTGAGAGAGAGTGTGTGTGAGAGAGTGAGTGTGTGTGAGAGAGAGTGTGTGTATGAGTGAGAGAGTGAGTGAGCGTGTGTGGGACAGTGAGTGTGTGTGTGTGTGTGAGAAAGTGAGTGTGTGTGTGAGTGAGTGAGTGTGTGTGTGTGTGTGTGGGAGTGAGTTGTGAGAGAGTGAGTGAGTGTATGAGTGAGTGTTTGAGTGAGAGAGAGTGCATGCATGTGAGAGAGTGAATGAGTGTGCGTGTGAGTGGATGTGTGTGTGAGAGAGTGAGTGTGTGAGTGAGTGCGTGTGAGAGTGAGTGAGTGTGTGAGTGAGTGTTTATGTGTGAGAGAAAGTGAGTGTGTGTGTGAGTGAGTGAGTGTGTGCGTGTGTGAGTGAGTGTGTGCGTGTGTGTGTGGGGGGGAGTGAGTTTGTGTGTGAGAGTGAGTGAGTGTGTGTGTGAGTGAGTGAGTGTGTGCATATGTGGGAGTGAGTGTGTGTGTGAGAGAGAGTGTGTGTGATAGTGTGTGTGTGTGAGAGAATATGTGTGTGTCAGTGTGTGTTGTGCAAGAGAGTGTGTGTGAGAGTGAGTGAGTGAGTGTGAGAGAGTGAGTGTGAGTGTGTGAGAAAGTGAGTGAGTGTGTGAGTGAGTGTGTGAGAGTGTGTGTGTGTGAGTGTGTGTGTGTGTGAGTGAATGTGTGTGTGAGAGTGAGTGAGTGTGTGATTGAGTGTTTGTGTGTGAGAGAAAGTGAGTGTGTGTGAGTGAGTGAGTGTCTGCGTATGTGAGTGAGTGTGTGCGTGTGTGTGTGTGGGGAGGGAGTGAATGTGTGTGTGAGAGTGAGTGAGTGGGTGTGTGAGTGAGTGTGTGCGTATGTGGGAGTGAGTGTGTGTGTGAGAGAGAGTGTGTGTGAGAGAGAGTGTGTGTGTGTGAGTGAGTGAATGTGTGTGTGAGAGAGTGAGTGTGTGAGTGAGTGTGTGTGTGAGAGAGTGAGTGTGTGATTGAGTGTTTGTGTGTGAGAGAAAGTGAGTGTGTGTGTGAGTGAGTGAGTGTGTGCGTGTGTGAGTGAGTGTGTGCGTGTGTGTGTGGGGGGGAGTGAGTGTGTGTGTGAGAGTGAGTGAGTGTGTGTGTGAGTGAGTGAGTGAGTGTGTGCATATGTGGGAGTGAGTGTGTGTGTGAGAGAGAGTGTGTGTGATAGTGTGTGTGTGAGAGAATGTGTGTGTCAGTGTGTGTTGTGTAAGAGAGTGTGTGTGAGAGTGAGTGAGTGTGAGAGAGTGAGTGTGAGTGTGTGAGAAAGTGAGTGAGTGCGTGAGTGAGTGTGTGAGAGTGTGTGTGTGTGAGTGTGTGTGTGTGTGAGTGAATGTGTGTGTGAGAGTGAGTGAGTGTGTGATTGAGTGTTTGTGTGTGAGAGAAAGTGAGTGTGTGTGAGTGAGTGAGTGTCTGCGTGTGTGAGTGAGTGTGTGCATGTGTGTGTGTGGGGGGGAGTGAATGTGTGTGTGAGAGTGAGTGAGTGGGTGTGTGAGTGAGTGTGTGTGTATGTGGGAGTGAGTGTGTGTGTGAGAGAGAGTGTGTGTGAGAGAGAGTGTGTGTGTGTGAGTGAGTGAATGTGTGTGTGAGAGAGTGAGTGTGTGAGTGAGTGTGTGTGTGAGAGAGTGTGTGTGATTGAGTGTTTGTGTGTGAGAGAAAGTGAGTGTGTGTGTGAGTGAGAGAGTGTGTGCATGTGTGAGTGTGTGTGGGAGTGAGTGTGTGTGTGAGAGTGAGTGAGTGTGTGTGTGAGTGTGTGTGTGTGTGTGAGAAAGTGAGTGAGTGTGTGAGTGAGTGTGTGTGTGAGAGAGAGTGCGTGAATGTGAGAGAGTGAATGAGTGCGAGAGAGTGAGTGTCAGTGAGTGTGCATGTGTGTGCATGTGTGTGAGAGTGAGTGAGTGTGTGTGTGTGTGTGTGTGATTGTGTGTGTGTGTGAATGAGTGAGGGAGTGTGTGTGTGTGTGTGTGTGGGAGAATGTGTGTGTGTGTGAGAGTGAGTGTGTGAGTGAGTGTGTGTGTGTGAGAGAGTGCGTGAATGTGAGAGTGTGAATGAGTGTGAGAGTGAGTGAGTGTCAGTGAGTGTGCGTGTGTGTGCATGTGTGTGAGAGTGAGTGCATGTGAGAGTGAGTGAGTGTGAGTGAGTGAGTGTGTGAGTGAGTGTGTGTGAATGTGTGTGTGTGTGTGTGTGTGAGAAAGTGAGTGTGTGAGTGAGTGAGTAGTGTGTGTCTGGGGGGAGAGAGTGTGTGTGTGAGTGTGTGTGTTTGAGAGTGAGTGAGTGTGAGAGAGTGAGTGAGTGTGTGAGTGAGTGTGTGTGTGTGAGAGAGAGAGTGTGTGTGTGAGAGAGTGTGAGAGAGTGAGTGAGTGTGTGTGGGAGAGTGTGTGAGAAAGTGAGTGTGTGCGTGAGTGAGTGAGTGAGTGTGTGAGTGAGTGTGTGTGCGAGGGAGAGTGTGTGTGTGAGAAAGTGAGTGTGTGCGTGAGAGAGTGAGTGAGTGTGTGAGTGAGTGTGTGTGTATGTGAGAGAGACTGTGTGTGTGAGAGAGTGAGTGAGTGAGTGTGTGCGAGGGAGAGTGTGTGTGTGAGAAAGTGAGTGTGTGCGTGAGAGAGTGAGTGAGTGTGTGAGTGAGTGTGTGTGTATGTGAGAGAGAGAGTGTGTGTGAGAGAGTGAGTGAGTGAGTGTGTGAGTGAGCGTGTGTGTGTGAGAGTGAGTGTGAGAGTGAGTGTGTGAGTGTGTGTGAGTGTGTGCGTGTGTGAGAAAGTGAGTGTTTCAGAGTGAGTGAGTGAGTGTGAGTATGTGTGTGTGTGTGAGAAAGAGAGTGTGTGTGAGTGAGTGAGTGTATGCGTGTGTGTGTGTGTGCGGGAGTGAGTGTGTGTGTGAGTGAGTGAGCGTGAGAGAGTGAGTGTGTGTGATAGTGTGTGTGTGAATGAGTGAGGGATTGCGTGTGTGTGTGGGAGAATGTGTGTGTGTGTGAGAGTGAGTGTGTGAGTGTGTGTGAGTGTGTGTGTGTGTGAGAGAAAGTGAGTGAGTGTGTGAGAGTGTGTGAGAGAGAGAGTGTGTGAGAGTGAGTGAGTGTGTGTGAGTGTGAGAGAGAGTGAGTGAGTGAGAGAGTGTGTGTGTGAGTGTGTGAGAGAGTGAGTGAGAGAGTGTTTGAGTGTGTGTGGGAGAGTGAGTGTGTGAGTGAGTGTGTGAGTGTGTGGGAGTGAATGTGTGTGTGAGAGTGTGTGAGAGAGAGTGTGTGTGAGAGAGTGAGTGAGTGTGTGTGTGTGTGTGAGAGAGAAAGTGAGTGAGTGTCTGTGAGAGAGAGTGTGTGTGAGAGAGTGAGTGGGTGTGTGAGAGAGTGTGCGTGTGAGAGAGAGTGTGTGTGAGAGTGTGTGTGTGTCAGTGTGTGTGTGTGTGTGTAAGAGAGCGTGTGTGAGAGTGTGTGTGAGTGTGAGAAAGTGAGTGAGTGTGTGAGTGAGTGTGTAGAGTGTGTGTGTGTGAGTGTGGTGTGTGAGTGAATGTGTGTGAGAGAGTGAGTGTGTGAGTGAGTGTGTGTGAGAGAGAGTGAGTGTGTTAGTGAGTGTTTGTGTGTGAGAGAAAGTGAGTGTGTGTGTGAGTGAGTGAGTGTGTGTGTGTGTGAGTGAGTGTGTGCGTATGTGTGTGTGTGGGAGTGAGTGAGTGTGTGCGTAGAGTGAGTGAGTGTGTGTGTATGTGGGAGTGAGTGTGTGTGTGAGAGACTGTGTGTGTGAGAGAGTGAGTGAGTGTGTGTGAGAGTGTGTGTGTGTCAGTGTGTGTGTGTGTGTAAGAGAGCGTGTGTGAGAGTGTGTGTGAGTGTGAGAGAGTGAGTGAGTGTGTGTGTGAGAAAGTGAGTGTGTGTGTGAGTGAGTGAGTCTGTGCATGTGTGAGTGAATGTATGCGTGTGTGTGTGTGTGTGGGAGTGAGTGTGTGTGTGTGAGAGAAAGTGAGTGAGAGAGTGAGAGAGTGTGTGTGGGAGTGTGAGTGTGTGAGTGAGTGTGTAGAGTGTGTGTCTGTGAGTGTTTGTGGGAGAGTGTGTGTGCGTGTGAGAGTGAGTGAGTGTGTGAGTGTGTGAGTGTGGGAGTGAATGTGTGTGTAAGAGAGAGTGAGTACGTGAGAGAGTGAGTGTGTGTGTGAGTATGTGTGCGAGAGTGAGTGAATGTGTGAGTGTGTGTGTTAGAGAAAGTGAGTGTGTGTGTGAGTGAGTGTGTGTGTGAGAGAGTGAGTGAGAGAGTGAGTGAGTGTGTGAGTGAGTGTGTGTGCATGAGAGAGTGAGTGAGAGAGTGAGAGAGTGTGTGTGTGTGTGAGAGTGAGTGAGTGTGTGAGTGTGTGTGGGAGTGTGAGTGTGTGAGTGAGTGTGTGTGAGAGAGAGTGAGTGAGTGTGTGCGTATGTGGGAGTTTGTGTGTGAGAGAGAGTGTGTGTGTGTCTGTGTGTGTGTGTGTGTGTAAGAGAGTGTGTGTGAGAGTGAGTGAGTGTGAGAGAGTGAGTGAGTGTGTGTGTGTGAGAAAGTGAGTGTGTGAGTGAGTGTGTAGAGTGTGTGTGTGTGAGTGTTTGTGGGAGAGTGTGTGTGCGTGTGTGAGAAAGTGAGTGAGTGTGTGAGTGTGTGAGTGTGGGAGTGAATGTGTGTGTGAGAGTGTGTAAGAGAGAGTGTATGTGAGAGTGAGTGTGAGAGAGTGTGTGTGTGTGAGTGTGTGTGTGTGTAAGAGAGCATGTGTGAGTGAGTGAGTGAGTGTGAAAGAGTGAGTGAGTGTGTGTGTGTGAGAAAGTCAGTGAGTGTGTGAGTGAGTGTGTAGAGTGTGTGTGTGTGTGAGTGTGTCTGTGAGTGAATGTGTGTGTGAGAGAGTGAGTGCGTGAGTGAGTGTGTGTGAGAGAGAGTGAGTGAGTGTGTGCGTATGTGGGAGTGTGTGTGTGAGAGAGAGTGTGTGTGTGTGTGTGTGTGTGTGTGTGTAAGAGAGTGTGTGTGAGAGTGAGTGAGTGTGAGAGAGTGAGTGAGTGAGTGTGTGTGAGAAAGTGAGTGTGTGAGTGAGTGTGTGTGTAGAGTGTGTGTGTGTGTGAGTGTTTGTGGGAGAGTGTATGTGCGTGTGAGAGTGAGTGAGTGTGTGAGTGTGTGAGTGTGGGAGTGAATGTGTGTGTGAGAGTGTGTAAGAGAGAGTGTATGTGAGAGTGAGTACGTGAGAGAGTGAGTGTGTGTGTGAGTATGTGTGCGAGAGTGAGTGAATGTGTGAGTGTGTGTGTGTGTGTGTTAGAGAAAGTGAGTGTGTGTGTGAGTGAGTGTGTGTGTGAGAGAGTGAGTGAGAGAGTGAGTGAGTGTGTGAGTGAGTGTGTGTGCGTGAGAGAGTGAGTGAGAGAGTGAGAGAGTGTGTGTGTGTGTGTGAGAGAGTGAGTGAGTGTGTGAGTGTGTGTGGGAGAGTGAGTGTGTGTGTGAGTGTGTGTGTGAGAAAGTGAGTGTGTGCGTGTGAGTGAGTGTGTGAGTGAGTGTGCGTGAGAGAGAGTGTGTGTGTGAGAAAGTGAGTGTGTGTGTGAGAGAGTGAGTGTGTGTGTATATGAGAGAGAGTGTGTGTGTGAGAGAGTGAGTGAGTGTGTGAGTGTGTGTGTGTGAGAGTGAGTGTGAGAGCGAGTGTGTGAGTGTGTGTGAGTGTGTGCGTGTGTGAGAAAGTGAGTGAGTGAGTGAGTGAGTGAGTGTATGCGTGTGTGTGTGTGTGCGGGAGTGAGTGTGTGTGTGAGTGAGTGAGTGTGAGAGAGTGAGTGAGTGTGTGTGTGTGTGTGAATGAGTGAGGGAGTGTGTGTGTGTGGGAGAATGTGTGTGTGTGTGTGAGAGTGAGTGTGTGAGTGAGTGTGTGTGAGTGTATGTGTGTGTGTGAGAGAAAGTGAGTGAGTGTGTGAGAGTGTGTGAGAGAGAGAGTGTGTGTGAGAGTGAGTGAGTGTGTGTGTGAGTGAGTGAGTCTGTGCGTGTGTGAGTGAGTGTATGCGTGTGTGTGTGTGTGGGAGTGAGTGTGTGTGTGAGAGCGAGTGAGTGTGAGAGAGTGAGTGTGTTTGAGTGTGTGTGAGTGTGAGTGTGTGTGTGAGAGAGAAAGTGAGTGAGTGTGTGAGTGTGTTTGTGTGAGAGAGTGAGTGAGTGAGTGAGAGAGTGAGTGAGTGTGTGGGAGAGTGTGTGTGTGTGTGTGTGTGAGAAAGTGAGTGTGTGCGTGAGTGAGTGAGTGAATGTGTGTGAGAGTGAGTGAGTGTGTGAGTGAGTGTGTGTGAGTGAGTGTGTGTGTGAGAGTGAGTGCATGTGAGAGAGTGAGTGAGTGTAAGAGAGTGAGCGAGTGTTTGAGTGAGTATGTGTGTGTGTGCGAGAAAGTGAGTGAGTGTGTGAGTGAGTGAGTGTGTGTGTGTGGGGGGGAGTGTATGTGTGAGAGAGTGTGTGTGGGAGAGTGAGTGTGTGTGTGAGTGTGTGTGTGAGAAAGTAAGTGTGTGCATGAGTGAGTGAGTGTGTGTGAGTGTGTGTGTGTGAGAAAGTGTGTGAGTGAGTGTGTGTGTGAGAGTGCGTGAATGTGAGAGAGTGAATGAGTGTGAGAGAGTGAGTG
>JANJGN010000006.1:3206073-3208573 GCA_026770705.1 Isurus oxyrinchus | reverse complement strand
GTGATAGTGCGTGTGTGTGCATGTGTGTGAGAGTGAGTGCATGTGAGAGAGTGAGTGTGAGTGAGCGAGTGTGTGAGTGAGTGTGTGTGAATGTGTGTGTGTGTGTGAGAAAGTGAGTGAGTGTGTGAGTGAGTAGTGTGTGTGTGGGGGGAGAGTGTGTGTGTGAGTGTGTGTGAGAGTGCGTGAGTTTGAGTGAGTGAATGAGTGTGTGAGTGAGTGTGTGTGTGATAGAGAGAGTGTGTGTGTGAGAGAGTGAGTGGGTGAGTGAGAGAGTGAGTGAGTGTGTGTGGGAGAGTGTGAGTGAGTGTGTGAGTGTGTGTGTGAGAAAGTGTGTGCATGAGTGAGTGAGTGAGTGAATGAGTGTGTGAGTGAGTGTGTGTGAGAGAGTGTGTGTGTGTGAGAAAGTGAGTGTGTGCGTGAGAGAGTGAGTGAGTGTGTGTGTGAGAGAGTGAATGAGTGTGTGAGTGAGTGTGTGTGTGTGAGAGTGTGTGTGTGAGAAAGTGAGTGTGTGCATGAGAGAGTGAGTGTGTGCATGAGAGAGTGTGTGAGAGAGTGAGTGACAGAGTGAGTATGTGAGAGAGAGTGTGTGTGTGAGAGAGTGAGTGAGTGAATGAGAGAGTGAGTGAGTGTGTGTGGGAAAGTGAGTGTGTGAGTGAGTGTGTGTGTGTGACAGTGAGTGTGAGAGTGAGTGAGTGTGTGAGTGTGTGCGTGTGTGAAAAAGTGTGTGTGTGAGTGAGTGAGTGTGAGTATGTGTGTGTGAGTGTGTGAGAAAGTGAGTGTGTGTGTGACAGAATGTGTGTGTCAGTGCGTGTGTGTGTGTAAGAGAGCGTGTGTGAGTGTGTGTGAGTGTGAAAGAGTGAGTGAGTGTGTGTGTGAGAAAGTCAGTGAGTGTGTGAGTGAGTGTGTAGAGTGTGTGTGTGTGAGTGTGTGTGTGTGTGAATGAGTGAGGGAGTGTGTGTGTGTGTGGGAGAATGTGTGTGTGAGAGAGTGAGTGTGTGAGTGTGTGTGTGTGTGAAAAAGTGAGTGAGTGTGTGTGAGTGTGTGTGTGAGAGAGAGTGCGTGAATGTGAGAGAGTGAATGAGTGTGAGTTAGTGTCAGTGAGTGTGCATATGTGTGCATGTGTGTGAGAGTGAGTGCATGTGAGAGAGTGAGTGAGTGTGAGTGAGCGAGTGTGTGAGTGAGTGTGTGTGAATGTGTGTGTGTGTGTGAGAAAGTGAGTGAGTGTGTGAGTGAGTGTGTGTGTGTGAGAGAGAGAGAGTGTGTGTGTGAGAGAGAGTGAGTTGGTGAGTGAGAGAGTGAGTGAGTGTGTGTGGGAGGGTGTGTGTGTGTGAGTGTGTGTGTGAGAAAGTGAGTGTGTGTGTGAGTGAGTGAGTGAGTGTGCGAGTGAGTGTGTGTGTGTGAGAGAGATTGTGTGTGTAAGAAAGTGAGTGTGTGCGTGAGAGAGTGAGTGTGTGAGTGAGTGTGTGTGTGTATGTGAGAGAGTGTGTGTGAGAGTGTGAGTGAGTGTGTGTGAGTGTGTGTGTGTGAGAGTGAGTGTGAGAGTGAGTGTATGCGTGTGTGAGAAAGTGAGTGTGTGTGAGTGAGTGAGTGTGTGTGTGTGTGTGTGGGAGTGAGTATGTGTGAGAGAGAGTGAGTGTGAGAGAGTGAGTGTGTGTGTGTATGTGTGAGAGAGTGAGTGAGTGAGAGAGTGAGTGTGTGTGTGTGTGTGTGTGTGTGGGAGAGGGAGTGTGAGAGAGTGAGTGAGTGAGCGTGAGAGAGTGAGTGTGTGTGAGTGTGTGTGATTGTGTGTGTGTGTGAATGAGTGAGGGAGTGTGTGTGTGTGATTGTGTGTGAGTGAGAATGAGTGAGGGAGTGTGTGTGTGTGTGTGGGAGAATGTGCGTGTGTGAGAGTGAGTGTGTGAGTGTGTGTGTGTGTGAGAAAGTGAGTGAGTGTGTGAGTGAGTGTGTGTGTGAGAGAGAGTGCGTGAATGTGAGAGAGTGAATGAGTGTGAGTGAGTTAGTGTCAGTGAGTGTGCGTGTGTGTGCATGTGTGTGAGAGTGAGTGCATGTGAGAGAGTGAGTGTGAGTGAGCGAGTGTGTGAGTGAGTGTGTGTGAATGTGTGTGTGTGTGTGAGAAAGTGAGTGAGTGTGTGAGTGAGTAGTGTGTGTCTGGGGGGGAGAGTGTGTGTGTGTGTGTTTGAGTGAGTGAGTGTGAGAGATTGAGTGTATATGTGAGTGAGATTGTGTGTGTGAGAGAGAGAGTTTGTGTGTGAGAGAATGAGTGGGTGAGTGAGAGAGTGAGTGAGTGTGTGTGGGAGAGTGTGTGTGTGTGAGTGTGTGTGTGAGAAAGTGAGTGTGTGTGTGAGTGAATGAGTGAGTGTGCGAGTGAGTGTGTGTGTGTGAGAGAGAGTGTATGTGTGAGAAAGTGAGTGTGTGCGTGAGAGAGTGAGTGAGTGTGTGAGTGTGTGTGTATGTGAGAGAGTGTGTGTGTGAGAGAGTGAGTGTGTGTGTGTATGTGTGA
>JANJGN010000006.1:3186073-3188573 GCA_026770705.1 Isurus oxyrinchus | reverse complement strand
TGAGTGTGTGTGAGTGTGTGTGTGTGAGAAAGTGATTGTGTGAGTGAGTGTGTGTGTGAGAGTGCGTGAATGTGAGAGAGTGAATGAGTGTGAGAGAGTGAGTGAGTGTCAGTGATAGTGCGTGTGTGTGCATGTGTGTGAGAGTGAGTGCATGTGAGAGAGTGAGTGTGAGTGAGCGAGTGTGTGAGTGAGTGTGTGTGAATGTGTGTGTGTGTGTGAGAAAGTGAGTGAGTGTGTGAGTGAGTAGTGTGTGTGTGGGGGGAGAGTGTGTGTGTGAGTGTGTGTGAGAGTGAGTGAGTTTGAGTGAGTGAATGAGTGTGTGAGTGAGTGTGTGTGTGATAGAGAGAGTGTGTGTGTGAGAGAGTGAGTGGGTGAGTGAGAGAGTGAGTGAGTGTGTGTGGGAGAGTGTGAGTGAGTGTGTGAGTGTGTGTGTGAGAAAGTGTGTGCATGAGTGAGTGAGTGAGTGAATGAGTGTGTGAGTGAGTGTGTGTGAGAGAGTGTGTGTGTGTGAGAAAGTGAGTGTGTGCGTGAGAGAGTGAGTGAGTGTGTGTGTGAGAGAGTGAATGAGTGTGTGAGTGAGTGTGTGTGTGTGAGAGTGTGTGTGTGAGAAAGTGAGTGTGTGCATGAGAGAGTGAGTGTGTGCATGAGAGAGTGTGTGAGAGAGTGAGTGACAGAGTGAGTATGTGAGAGAGAGTGTGTGTGTGAGAGAGTGAGTGAGTGAATGAGAGAGTGAGTGAGTGTGTGTGGGAAAGTGAGTGTGTGAGTGAGTGTGTGTGTGTGACAGTGAGTGTGAGAGTGAGTGAGTGTGTGAGTGTGTGCGTGTGTGAAAAAGTGTGTGTGTGAGTGAGTGAGTGTGAGTATGTGTGTGTGAGTGTGTGAGAAAGTGAGTGTGTGTGTGACAGAATGTGTGTGTCAGTGCGTGTGTGTGTGTAAGAGAGCGTGTGTGAGTGTGTGTGAGTGTGAAAGAGTGAGTGAGTGTGTGTGTGAGAAAGTCAGTGAGTGTGTGAGTGAGTGTGTAGAGTGTGTGTGTGTGAGTGTGTGTGTGTGTGAATGAGTGAGGGAGTGTGTGTGTGTGTGGGAGAATGTGTGTGTGAGAGAGTGAGTGTGTGAGTGTGTGTGTGTGTGAAAAAGTGAGTGAGTGTGTGTGAGTGTGTGTGTGAGAGAGAGTGCGTGAATGTGAGAGAGTGAATGAGTGTGAGTTAGTGTCAGTGAGTGTGCATATGTGTGCATGTGTGTGAGAGTGAGTGCATGTGAGAGAGTGAGTGAGTGTGAGTGAGCGAGTGTGTGAGTGAGTGTGTGTGAATGTGTGTGTGTGTGTGAGAAAGTGAGTGAGTGTGTGAGTGAGTGTGTGTGTGTGAGAGAGAGAGAGTGTGTGTGTGAGAGAGAGTGAGTTGGTGAGTGAGAGAGTGAGTGAGTGTGTGTGGGAGGGTGTGTGTGTGTGAGTGTGTGTGTGAGAAAGTGAGTGTGTGTGTGAGTGAGTGAGTGAGTGTGCGAGTGAGTGTGTGTGTGTGAGAGAGATTGTGTGTGTAAGAAAGTGAGTGTGTGCGTGAGAGAGTGAGTGTGTGAGTGAGTGTGTGTGTGTATGTGAGAGAGTGTGTGTGAGAGTGTGAGTGAGTGTGTGTGAGTGTGTGTGTGTGAGAGTGAGTGTGAGAGTGAGTGTATGCGTGTGTGAGAAAGTGAGTGTGTGTGAGTGAGTGAGTGTGTGTGTGTGTGTGTGGGAGTGAGTATGTGTGAGAGAGAGTGAGTGTGAGAGAGTGAGTGTGTGTGTGTATGTGTGAGAGAGTGAGTGAGTGAGAGAGTGAGTGTGTGTGTGTGTGTGTGTGTGTGGGAGAGGGAGTGTGAGAGAGTGAGTGAGTGAGCGTGAGAGAGTGAGTGTGTGTGAGTGTGTGTGATTGTGTGTGTGTGTGAATGAGTGAGGGAGTGTGTGTGTGTGATTGTGTGTGAGTGAGAATGAGTGAGGGAGTGTGTGTGTGTGTGTGGGAGAATGTGCGTGTGTGAGAGTGAGTGTGTGAGTGTGTGTGTGTGTGAGAAAGTGAGTGAGTGTGTGAGTGAGTGTGTGTGTGAGAGAGAGTGCGTGAATGTGAGAGAGTGAATGAGTGTGAGTGAGTTAGTGTCAGTGAGTGTGCGTGTGTGTGCATGTGTGTGAGAGTGAGTGCATGTGAGAGAGTGAGTGTGAGTGAGCGAGTGTGTGAGTGAGTGTGTGTGAATGTGTGTGTGTGTGTGAGAAAGTGAGTGAGTGTGTGAGTGAGTAGTGTGTGTCTGGGGGGGAGAGTGTGTGTGTGTGTGTTTGAGTGAGTGAGTGTGAGAGATTGAGTGTATATGTGAGTGAGATTGTGTGTGTGAGAGAGAGAGTTTGTGTGTGAGAGAATGAGTGGGTGAGTGAGAGAGTGAGTGAGTGTGTGTGGGAGAGTGTGTGTGTGTGAGTGTGTGTGTGAGAAAGTGAGTGTGTGTGTGAGTGAATGAGTGAGTGTGCGAGTGAGTGTGTGTGTGTGAGAGAGAG
>JANJGN010000006.1:3143573-3161073 GCA_026770705.1 Isurus oxyrinchus | reverse complement strand
GTGTGTGAGAAAGTGAGTGTGTGTGAGTGAGTGAGTGTGTGTGTGTGTGTGTGGGAGTGAGAATGAGAGTGAGTGTGTGAGTGTGTGTGTGTGTGTGAGAGTGAGTGAGTGAGTGTGTGTGTGTGTGAGAAAGTGAGTGTGTGTGAGTGAGTGTGTGTGTGTGTGTGTGTGTGGGGAGTGAGTATGTGTGAGAGAGAGTGAGTGTGAGAGAGTGAGTGTGTGTGTGTGTGAGAGAGAGTGAGTGAGTGAGAGAGTGAGTGTGTGTGTGAGTGTGTGTGGGAGAGTGAGTGTGTGTGTGAGTGAGTGAGTGTGTGTGTGTGTGTGAGTGAGTGTGAGAGAGTGAGTGTGTGAATGAGTGTGTGTGTGTGAGAGAGTGTGTGTGAGTGAGAGAGTGAGAGAGTGTGTGTGTGTGAGTGTGTGTGGGAGAGTGAGTCTGTGTGTGAGTGTGTGTGTGTGAGAGTGAGTGAGTGTGTGAGTGAGTGTGTGTGTGTGTGTGTGGGAGTGAATGTGTGTGTGACAGAGAGTGTGTGTGTGAGTGAGTGAGTGAGTGTGTGTGTGTGTGGGAGTGAATGTGTGAGTGTGTGTGTGTGGGAGTGAATGTGTGAGTGTGACAGAGTGAGTGTATGAGTGAGTGTGTGTGTGTGTGTGTGTGTGAGAGAGAGAGAGAAAGTGAGTGAGTGTGTGAGAGTGTGTGAGAGATTGTGTGTGTGAGTGAGTGAGTGTGAGAGAGTGAGTGAGTGTGTGTGTGTGTGTGTGAGAAAGTGAGTGTGAGTGTGTGTGTGAGAATATGTGTGTGTGAGAGAGTGAGTGAGCGAGAGGGTGAGTGAGTGTGTGTGTGTGTGGGAGAGTGAGTGTATGTGTGAGTGAGTGAGTGTGTGTGTGTGTGTGTGAGTGGGAGAATGTGTGTGTGTGAGAGTGAGTGTGTGAGTGAGTGTGAGTGTGTGTTTGCGTGAGAGAGAGAAAGTGAGTGAGTGTGTGAGAGTGTGTGAGAGATTGTGTGTGTGAGTGAGTGAGTGTGAGGGAGTGAGTGTGTGTGTGAGAAAGTGAGTGTGAGTGTGTGTGTGAGAGTATGTGTGTGTGAGAGAGTGAGTGAGTGAGAGGGTGAGTGAGTGTATGTGTGAGAGAAAGTCAGTGAGTGTGTGAGTGAGTGTGTAGAGTTTGTGTGTGAGTGTGTGTGTGTGTGTGAATGTGTGTGTGTGAGTGAGTGAGTGTGTGTGAGAGAGAGTGAGTGTGAGAGAGTGAGTGTGTGTGTGTGAGAGAGAGTGAGTGAGTGAGAGAGTGAGTGTGTGTGTGAGTGTGTGTGGGAGAGTGAGTGTGAGAGAGTGAGTGAGTGAGCGTGAGAGAGTGAGTGTGTGTGAGTGTGTGTGATTGTGTGTGTGAATGAGTGAGGGAGAGTGTGTGTGTGATTGTGTGTGTGTGTGAATGAGTAGGGAGTGTGTGTGTGTGGGAGAATGTGTGTGTGTGAGAGTGAGTGTGTGAGTGTGTGTGTGTGTGTGAGAAAGTGAGTGAGTGTGTGAGTGAGTGTGTGTGTGAGAGAGAGTGCATGAATGTGAGAGAGTGAATGAGTGTGAGAGTGAGTGAGTGTCAGAGAGTGTGCGTGTGTGTGCATGTGTGTGAGAGTGAGTGCATGTGAGAGAGTGAGTGAGTGTGAGTGAGCGAGTGTGTGAGTGAGTGTGTGTGAATGTGTGTGTGTGTGTGAGAAAGTGAGTGAGTGAGTGAGAGAGTGAGTGAGTGTGTGGCAGAGTGTGTGTGCGTGTGAGAGAAAGTGAGTGTGTGCGTGAGTGAGTGAGTGAATGTGTGTGAGTGAGTGAGTGTGTGAGTGTGTGTGAGTGTGTGTGTGAGAGTGAGTGCATGTGAGAGAGTGAGTGAGTGTAAGAGAGTGAGCGAGTGTTTGAGTGAGTATGTGTGTGTGTGCAAGAAAGTGAGTGAGTGTGTGAGTGAGTAGTGTGTGTCTGGGGGGAGAGAGTGTGTGTGTGTGTGTGTTTGAGTGAGTGAGTGTGAGAGATTGAGTGTATGTGTGAGTGAGTGTGTGTGTGTGAGTGAGTGTGTGTGTGAGAGAATGAGTGGGTGAGAAAGTGAGTGTGTGTGAGTGAATGAGTGAGTGTGCAAGTGAGTGTGTGTGTGAGAGAGAGTGTGTGTGTGAGAAAGTGAGTGTGTGTGTGAGAGAGTGAGTGAGTGTGTGAGTGAGTGTGTGTGTGAGAGTGAGTGTGAGAATGAGTGTGAGAATGAGTGTGTGAGTGTGTGTGTGTGTGCGTGTGTGAGAAAGTGAGTGTGTGTGAGTGAGTGAGTGTGTGTGTGTGTGTGTGGGAGTGAGAATGAGAGTGAGTGTGTGAGTGTGTGTGTGTGTGTGAGAGTGAGTGTGAGAGTGAGTGAGTGAGTGTGTGTGTGTGTGTGTGAGAAAGTGAGTGTGTGTGAGTGAGTGTGTGTGTGTGTGTGTGTGTGGGAGTGAGTATGTGTGAGAGAGAGTGAGTGTGAGAGAGTGAGTGTGTGTGTGTGTGAGAGAGAGTGAGTGAGTGAGAGAGTGAGTGTGTGTGTGAGTGTGTGTGGGAGAGTGAGTGTGTGTGTGAGTGAGTGAGTGTGTGTGTGTGTGTGAGTGAGTGTGAGAGAGTGAGTGTGTGAATGAGTGTGTGTGTGTGAGAGAGTGTGTGTGAGTGAGAGAGTGAGAGAGTGTGTGTGTGTGAGTGTGTGTGGGAGAGTGAGTCTGTGTGTGAGTGTGTGTGTGTGAGAGTGAGTGAGTGTGTGAGTGAGTGTGTGTGTGTGTGTGTGGGAGTGAATGTGTGTGTGACAGAGAGTGTGTGTGTGAGTGAGTGAGTGAGTGTGTGTGTGTGTGGGAGTGAATGTGTGAGTGTGTGTGTGTGTGGGAGTGAATGTGTGAGTGTGACAGAGTGAGTGTATGAGTGAGTGTGTGTGTGTGTGTGTGTGTGAGAGAGAGAGAGAGAAAGTGAGTGAGTGTGTGAGAGTGTGTGAGAGATTGTGTGTGTGAGTGAGTGAGTGTGAGAGAGTGAGGTGAGTGTGTGTGTGTGTGTGAGAAAGTGAGTGTGAGTGTGTGTGTGAGAATATGTGTGTGTGAGAGAGTGAGTGAGCGAGAGGGTGAGTGAGTGTGTGTGTGTGTGGGAGAGTGAGTGTGTGTGTGAGTGAGTGAGTGTGTGTGTGTGTGTGTGAGTGGGAGAATGTGTGTGTGTGAGAGTGAGTGTGTGAGTGAGTGTGAGTGTGTGTTTGCGTGAGAGAGGAGAAAGTGAGTGAGTGTGTGAGAGTGTGTGAGAGATTGTGTGTGTGAGTGAGTGAGTGTGAGGGAGTGAGTGTGTGTGTGAGAAAGTGAGTGTGAGTGTGTGTGTGAGAGTATGTGTGTGTGAGAGAGTGAGTGAGTGAGAGGGTGAGTGAGTGTATGTGTGAGAGAAAGTCAGTGAGTGTGTGAGTGAGTGTGTAGAGTTTGTGTGTGAGTGTGTGTGTGTGTGTGAATGTGTGTGTGTGAGTGAGGTGAGTGTGTGTGAGAGAGAGTGAGTGTGAGAGAGTGAGTGTGTGTGTGTGTGAGAGAGAGTGAGTGAGTGAGAGAGTGAGTGTGTGTGTGAGTGTGTGTGGGAGAGTGAGTGTGAGAGAGTGAGTGAGTGAGCGTGAGAGAGTGAGTGTGTGTGAGTGTGTGTGATTGTGTGTGTGAATGAGTGAGGGGAGAGTGTGTGTGTGATTGTGTGTGTGTGTGAATGAGTAGGGAGTGTGTGTGTGTGTGGGAGAATGTGTGTGTGTGAGAGTGAGTGTGTGAGTGTGTGTGTGTGTGTGAGAAAGTGAGTGAGTGTGTGAGTGAGTGTGTGTGTGAGAGAGTGCATGAATGTGAGAGAGTGAATGAGTGTGAGAGTGAGTGAGTGTCAGAGAGTGTGCGTGTGTGTGCATGTGTGTGAGAGTGAGTGCATGTGAGAGAGGTGAGTGAGTGTGAGTGAGCGAGTGTGTGAGTGAGTGTGTGTGAATGTGTGTGTGTGAGTGTGAAAGAGTGAGTGAGTGAGTGTGAGAGATTGAGTGTATGTGTGAGTGAGAGTGTGTGTGTGAGAGAGAGAGGTGTGTGTGAGAGAATGAGTGGGTGAGTGAGAGAGTGAGTGAGTGTGTGTGGGAGAGTGTGTGTGTGTGAGTGTGTGTGTGAGAAAGTGAGTGTGTGTGTGAGTGAATGAGTGAGTGTGCGAGTGAGTGTGTGTGTGTGAGAGAGTGTGTGTGTGAGAAAGTGAGTGTGTGCGTGAGAGAGTGAGTGAGTGTGTGAGTGAGTGTGTGTGTATGTGAGAGAGTGTGTGTGTGAGAGAGTGAGTGAGTGTGTGTGTGTGGGAGTGAGTATGTGTGAGAGAGAGTGAGTGTGAGAGAGTGAGTGTGTGTGTGTGTGTGAGAGAGTGAGTGAGTGAGAGAGTGAGTGTGTGTGTGAGTGAGGGAGTGTGTGTGTGTGTGAGTGAGTGAGAGAGTGAGTGTGTGAATGAGTGTGCGTGTGTGTGTGAGAGTGTGTGTGAGTGAGAGAGTGAGTGAGTGTGTGTGTGTGAGTGCGTGTGTGAGTGTGTGTGGGAGAGTGAGTCTGTGTGTGAGTGTGTGTGTGTGTGAGAGTGAGTGAGTGTGTGTGTGTGTGTGTGTGAGAGAGTGAGTGAGTGAGTGAGAGAGTGAGTGAGTGTGTGGGAGAGTGTGTGTGTGTGTGTGTGTGAGAAAGTGAGTGTGTGCGTGAGTGAGTGAGTGAATGTGTGTGAGAGTGAGTGAGTGTGTGAGTGAGTGTGTGTGAGTGAGTGTGTGTGTGAGAGTGAGTGCATGTGAGAGAGTGAGTGAGTGTAAGAGAGTGAGCGAGTGTTTGAGTGAGTATGTGTGTGTGTGCGAGAAAGTGAGTGAGTGTGTGAGTGAGTGAGTGTGTGTGTGTGAGAGAGTGTATGTGTGAGAGAGTGAGTGTGTGTGGGAGAGTGAGTGTGTGTGTGAGTGTGTGTGTGAGAAAGTAAGTGTGTGCATGAGTGAGTGAGTGTGTGTGAGTGTGTGTGTGTGAGAAAGTGATTGTGTGAGTGAGTGTGTGTGTGAGAGTGCGTGAATGTGAGAGAGTGAATGAGTGTGAGAGAGTGAGTGAGTGTCAGTGATTGTGCGTGTGTGTGCATGTGTGTGAGAGTGAGTGCATGTGAGGGAGTGAGTGTGAGTGAGCGAGTGTGTGAGTGAGTGTGTGTGAATGTGTGTGTGTGTGTGTGTGTGTTGTGTGAGAAAGTGAGTGAGTGTGTGAGTGAGTAGTGTGTGTGTGGGGGGAGAGTGTGTGTGTGAGTGTGTGTGAGAGTGAGTGAGTTTGAGTGAGTGAATGAGTGTGTGAGTGAGTGTGTGTGTGATAGAGAGAGTGTGTGTGTGAGAGAGTGAGTGGGTGAGTGAGAGAGTGAGTGAGTGTGTGTGGGAGAGTGTGTGTGTGTGTGTGAGTGTGTGTGTGAGAAAGTGAGTGTGTGCGTGAGTGAGTGAGTGAGTGAGTGAATGAGTGTGTGAGTGAGTGTGTGTGTGTGAGAGAGTGTGTGTGTGTGAGAAAGTGAGTGTGTGCGTGAGAGAGTGAGTGAGTGTGTGTGTGAGAGAGTGAATGAGTGTGTGAGTGAGTGTGTGTGTGTGAGAGAGTGTGTGTGAGAAAGTGAGTGTGTGCATGAGAGAGTGAGTGTGTGCGTGAGAGAGTGTGTGAGAGAGTGAGTGACAGAGTGAGTATGTGAGAGAGAGTGTGTGTGTGAGAGAGTGAGTGAGTGAATGAGAGAGTGAGTGAGTGTGTGTGGGAAAGTGAGTGTGTGAGTGAGTGTGTGTGTGTGACAGTGAGAGTGAGAGTGAGTGAGTGTGTGAGTGTGTGCGTGTGTGAAAAAGTGAGTGTGTGTGTGAGTGAGTGAGTGAGTGTGTGTATGTGTGTGTGTGTGTGTGAGAGAAAGTGAGTGTGAGTGTGAGAGAATGTGTGTGTGTCAGTGTGTGTGTGTGTGTGTAAGAGAGCGTGTGTGAGTGTGTGTGAGTGTAAAAGAGTGAGTGAGTGTGTGTGTGAGAAAGTCAGTGAGTGTGTGAGTGAGTGTGTAGAGTGTGTGTGTGTGTGAGTGTGTGTGTTTGTGAATGAGTGAGGGAGTGTGTGTGTGTGTGGGAGAATGTGTGTGTGTGAGAGAGTGAGTGTGTGAGTGTGTGTGTGTGTGTGAAAAAGTGAGTGAGTGTGTGTGAGTATGTGTGTGAGAGAGAGTGCGTGAATGTGAGAGAGTGAATGAGTGTGAGTGAGTTAGTGTCAGTCAGTGTGCATGTGTGTGCATGTGTGTGAGAGTGAGTGCATGTGAGAGAGTGAGTGAGTGTGAGTGAGCGAGTGTGTGAGTGAGTGTGTGTGAATGTGTGTGTGTGTGTGTGAGAAAGTGAGTGAGTGTATGAGTGAGTGTGAGTGTGTGAGAGAGAGAGTGTGTGTGTGTGTGAGAGTGAGTTGGTGAGTGAGAGAGTGAGTGAGTGTGTGTGGGAGAGTGTGTGTGTGTGAGTATGTGTGTGAGAAAGTGAGTGTGTGTGTGAGTGAGTGAGTGAGTGTGCGAGTGAGTGTGTGTGTGTGAGAGAGAGTGTGTGTGTAAGAAAGTGAGTGTGTGCGTGAGAGAGTGAGTGTGTGAGTGAGTGTGTGTGTGTATGTGAGAGAGTGTGTGTGAGAGAGTGTGAGTGAGTGTGTGTGAGTGTGTGTGTGTGAGAGTGAGTGTGAGAGTGAGTGTATGCGTGTGTGAGAAAGTGAGTGTGTGTGAGTGAGTGTGTGTGTGTGTGTGGGAGTGAGTATGTGTGAGAGAGAGTGAGTGTGAGAGAGTGAGTGTGTGTGTGTCTGAGAGAGAGTGAGTGAGTGAGAGAGTGAGTGTGTGTGTGTGTGTGTGTGGGAGAGGGAGTGTGAGAGAGTGAGTGAGTGAGCGTGAGAGAGTGAGTGTGTGTGAGTGTGTGTGATTGTGTGTGTGTGTGAATGAGTGAGTGAGTGTGTGTGTGTGATTGTGTGTGAGTGTGAATGAGTGAGGGAGTGTGTGTGTGTGTGGGAGAATGTGCGTGTGTGAGAGTGAGTGTGTGAGTGTGTGTGTGTGTGTGTGAGAAAGTGAGTGAGTGTGTGAGTGAGTGCGTGTGTGAGAGAGAGTGCGTGAATGTGAGAGAGTGAATGAGTGTGAGAGTGAGTGAGTGTCAGTGAGTGTGCGTGTGTGTGCATCGGTGTGAGAGTGAGTGCATGTGAGAGAGTGAGTGAGTGTGAGTGAGCGAGTGTGTGAGTGAGTGTGTGTGAATGTGTGTGTGTGTGTGAGAAAGTGAGTGAGTGTGTGAGTGAGTAGTGTGTGTCTGGGGGGAGAGAGTGTGTGTGTGTGTGTGTTTGAGTGAGTGAGTGTGAGAGATTGAGTGTATGTGTGAGTGAGTGTGTGTGTGAGAGAATGAGTGGGTGAGTGAGAGAGTGAGTGAGTGTGTGTGGGAGAGTGTGTGTGTGTGAGTGTGTGTGTGAGAAAGTGTGTGCATGAGTGAGTGAGTGAGTGAATGAGTGTGTGAGTGAGTGTGTGTGTGTGAGAGAGTGTGTGTGTGTGAGAAAGTGAGTGTGTGCGTGAGAGAGTGAGTGAGTGTGTGTGTGAGAGAGTGAATGAGTGTGTAAGTGAGTGTGTGTGTGTGAGAGAGTGTGTGTGTGAGAAAGTGAGTGTGTGCGTGAGAGAGTGAGTGAGTGTGTGCCTGAGAGAGTGAGTGAGTGTGTGCCTGAGAGAGTGAGTGAGTGTGTGAGTGAGTGTGTGTGTATGTGAGAGAGAGTGTGTGTGTGAGAGAGTGAGTGAGTGAATGAGAGAGTGAGTGAGTGTGTGTGGGAGAGTGAGTGTGTGAGTGAGTGTGTGTGTGTGACAGTGAGTGTGAGAGTGAGTGAGTGTGTGAGTGTGTGCATGTGTGAAAAGGTGAGTGTGTGTGTGAGTGAGTGACTGAGTGTGAGTATGTGTGTGTGTGTGAGAAAGTGAGTGAGTGTGTGAGTGAGTGTGTGTGTGAGAGAGAGTGCGTGAATGTGAGAGAGTGAATGAGTGTGAGAATGAGTGAGTGTCACTGAGTGTGCGTGTGTGTGCATGTGTGTGAGAGTGAGTGCATGTGAGAGAGTGAGTGAGTGTGAGTGAGTGAGTGTGTGAGTGAGTGTGTGTGAATGTGTGTGTGTGTGTGAGAAAGTGAGTGAGTGAGTGAGTGAGTAGTGTGTGTCTGGGGGGAGAGTGTGTGTGTGTGTGTGTTTGAGTGAGTGAGTGTGAGACATTGAGTGTATGTGTGAGTGAGAGTGTGTGTGTGAGAGAGAGAGTGTGTGTGTGAGAGAATGAGTGGGTGAGTGAGAGAGTGAGTGAGTGTGTGTGGGAGAGTGTGTGTGTGTGAGTGTGTGTGTGAGAAAGTGGGTGTGTGTGTGAGTGAATGAGTGAGTGTGCGAGTGAGTGTGTGTGTGTGAGAGAGAGTGTGTGTGTGAGAGAATGAGTGTGTGCGTGAGAGAGTGAGTGAGTGTGTGAGTGTGTGAGTATGTGAGAGAGTGTGTGTGTGAGAGAGTGAGTGAGTGTGTGAGTGAGTGTGTGTGTGTGAGAGTGAGTGTGAGAGTGAGTGTGTGAGTGTGTGTGTGTGAGCGTGTGTGAGAAAGTGAGTGTGTGTGAGTGAGTGAGTGTGTGTGTGTGTGTGTGTGTGGGAGTGAGTATGTGTGAGAGAGAGTGAGTGTGAGAGAGTGAGTGTGCGTGTGTGTGTGAGAGAGTGAGTGAGAGAGTGAGTGTGTGTGTGAGTGTGTGTGGGAGAGTGAGTGTGTGTGTGAGTGAGTGAGTGGTGTGTGTGTGTGAGTGAGTGTGAGAGAGTGAGTGTGTGAATGAGTGTGTGTGTGTGTGAGAGTGTGTGTGAGTGAGAGAGTGAGTGAGTGTATGCGTGTGAGTGTGTGTGTGAGTGTGTGTGGGAGAGTGAGTCTGTGTGTGAGTGTGTGTGTGTGTGAGAGTGAGTGAGTGTGTGAGTGAGTGTGTGTGTGTGGGAGTGAATGTGTGTGTGACAGAGAGTGTGTGTGTGAGTGAGTGTGTGAGTGTGTGTGTGTGAGAGAGTGAGTGAGTGAGTGAGAGAGTGAGTGAGTGTGTGGGAGAGTGTGTGTATGTGTGTGTGAGAAAGTGAGTGTGTGCGTGAGTGAGTGAGTGAATGTGTGTGAGAGTGAGTGAGTGTGTGAGTGAGTGTGTGTGAGTGAGTGTGTGTGTGAGAGTGAGTGCATGTGAGAGAGTGAGTGAGTGTAAGAGAGTGAGCGAGTGTTTGAGTGAGTATGTGTGTGTGTGCAAGAAAGTGAGTTGAGTGTGTGAGTGAGTGAGTGTGTGTGTGTGAGAGAGTGTATGTGTGAGAGAGGTGAGTGTGTGTGGGAGAGTGAGTGTGTGTGTGAGTGTGTGTGTGAGAAAGTAAGTGTGTGCATGAGTGAGTGAGTGTGTGTGAGTGTGTGTGTGTGAGAAAGTGATTGTGTGAGTGAGTGTGTGTGTGAGAGTGCGTGAATGTCAGAGAGTGAATGAGTGTGAGAGAATGAGTGAGTGTCAGTGATTGTGCGTGTGTGTGCATGTGTGTGAGAGTGAGTGCATGTGAGGGAGTGAGTGTGAGTGAGCGAGTGTGTGAGTGAGTGTGTGTGAATGTGTGTGTGGTGTGTGAGAAAGTGAGTGAGTGTGTGAGTGAGTAGTGTGTGTGTGGGGGGAGAGTGTGTGTGTGAGTGTGTGTGAGAGTGAGTGAGTTTGAGTGAGTGAATGAGTGTGTGAGTGAGTGTGTGTGTGATAGAGAGAGTGTGTGTGTGAGAGAGTGAGTGGGTGAGTGAGAGAGTGAGTGAGTGTGTGTGGGAGAGTGTGTGTGTGTGTGTGAGTGTGTGCGTGAGAAAGTGAGTGTGTGCGTGAGTGAGTGAGTGAGTGAATGAGTGTGTGAGTGAGTGTGTGTGTGTGAGAGAGTGTGTGTTGAGAAAGTGAGGTGTGTGCGTGAGAGAGGTGAGTGAGTGTGTGTGTGAGAGAGTGAATGAGTGTGTGAGTGAGTGTGTGTGTGTGTGAGAGAGTGTGTGTGTGAGAAAGTGAGTGTGTGCATGAGAGAGTGAGTGTGTGTGTGAGAGAGTGTGTGAGAGAGTGAGTGACAGAGTGAGTATGTGAGAGAGAGTGCGTGTGTGAGAGAGTGAGTGAGTGAATGAGAGAGTGAGTGAGTGTGTGTGGGAAAGTGAGTGTGTGAGTGAGTGTGTGTGTGTGACAGTGAGTGTGAGAGTGAGTGAGTGTGTGAGTGTGTGCGTGTGTGAAAAAGTGAGTGTGTGTGTGAGTGAGTGACTGAGTGTGAGTATGTGTGTGTGTGTGAGAAAGTGAGTGTGTGTGTGAGTGAGTGTATGTGTGTGTGTGTGTGTGCGGGAGGTGAGTGTGTTTGTGAGTGAGTGAGCGTGAGAGAGTGAGTGTGTGTGAGTGTGTGTGATTGTGTGTGTGTGTGAATGAGTGAGGGAGTGTGTGTGTGTGTGGGAGAATGTGTGTGTGTGAGAGAGTGAGTGTGTGAGTGTGTGTGTGTGTGTGTGTGTGAAAAAGTGAGTGAGTGTGTGTCAGTGTGTGGTGAGAGAGAGTGCGTGAATGTGAGAGAGTGAATGAGTGTGAGTGAGTAAGTGTCAGTGAGTGTGCGTGTGTGTGCATGTGTGTGAGAGTGAGTGCATGTGAGAGAGTGAGTGTGAGTGAGCGAGTGTGTGAGTGAGTGTGTGTGAATGTGTTTGTGTGTGTGTGAGAAAGTGAGTGAGTGTGTGAGTGAGTGTGTGAGTGTGTGTGAGTGTATGCGGTGTGTGAGAAAGTGAGTGTGTGTGAGTGAGTGTGGTGTGTGTGTGGGAGTGAGTATGTGTGAGAGAGAGAGTGTGAGAGAGTGAGTGTGTGTGTGTGTGTGAGAGAGTGAGTGTGTGTGTGAGTGTGTGTGGGAGAGTGAGTGTGAGAGAGTGAGGTGAGTGAGCGTGAGAGAGTGAGTGTGTGTGAGTGTCTGTGATTGTGTGTGTGTGTGAATGAGTGAGGGAGTGTGTGTGTGTGATTGTGTGTGTGTGTGAATGAGTGAGGGAGTGTGTGTGTGTGTGGGAGAATGTGTGTGTGTGAGAGTGAGTGTGTGGAGTGTGTGTGTGTGTGGGAGAAAGTGAGTGAGTGTGTGAGTGAGTGTGTGTGTGAGAGAGAGTGCGTGAATGTGAGAGAGTGAATGAGCGTGAGAGTGAGTGAGTGTCAGAGAGTGTGCGTGTGTGTGCATCTGTGTGAGAGTGAGTGCATGTGAGAGAGTGAGTGAGTGTGAGTGAGCGAGTGTGTGAGTGAGTGTGTGTGAATGTGTGTGTGTGTGTGAGAAAGTGAGTGAGTGTGTGAGTGAGTAGTGTGTGTCTGGGGGGGGGAGAGTGTGTGTGTGTGTGTGTGTTTGAGTGAGTGAGTGTGAGAGATTGAGTGTATGTGTGAGTGAGTGTGTGTGTGTGAGAGAGTGTGTGTGTGAGAGAATGAGTGGGTGAGTGAGAGAGTGAGTGAGTGTGTGTGGGAGAGTGTGTGTGTGTGAGTGTGTGTGTGAGAAAGTGAGTGTGTGTGTGAGTGAATGAGTGAGTGTGCGAGTGAGTGTGTGTGTGTGAGAAAGAGTGTGTGTGTGAGAAAGTGAGTGTGTGCGTGAGAGAGTGAGTGAGTGTGTGAGTGTGTGTGTATGTGAGAGAGTGTGTGTGTGAGAGAGTGAGTGAGTGTGTGAGTGAGTGTGTGTGTGTGAGAGTGAGTGCGAGAGTGAGTGTGTGAGTGTGTGTGTGTGAGCGTGTGTGAGAAAGTGAGTGTGTGTGAGTGAGTGAGTGTGTGTGTGTGTGTGTGTGTGTGGGAGTGAGTATGTGTGAGAGAGAGTGAGTGTGAGAGAGTGAGTGTGTGTGTGTGTGTTTTGTGTGAGGAGAGTGAGTGAGTGAGAGAGTGAGTGTGTGTGTGAGTGTGTGTGGGAGAGTGAGTGGTGTGTGAGTGAGTGAGTGTGTATGTGTGTGAGTGAGTGTGAGAGAGTGAGTGTGTGAATGAGTGTGTGTGTGTGTGAGAGTGTGTGTGAGTGAGAGAGTGAGTGAGTGTGTGCGTGTGAGTGTTTGTTGTGAGTGTGTGTGGGGAGAGTGAGTCTGTGTGTGAGTGTGGTGTGTGTGTGAGAGTGAGTGAGTGTGTGAGTGAGTGTGTGTGTGTGGGAGTGAATGTGTGTGTGACAGAGAGTGTGTGTGTGAGTGAGTGTGTGAGTGTGTGTGTGTGAGAGAGTGAGCGAGTGAGTGAGTGAGAGAGGAGTGAGTGTGTGGGAGAGTGTGTGTGTGGTGTGTGTGTGTGAGAAAGTGAGTGTGGTGCGTGAGTGAGTGAGTGAATGTGTGTGAGAGTGAGTGAGTGTGTGAGTGAGTGTGTGTGAGTGAGTGTGTGTGTGAGAGTGAGTGCATGTGAGAGAGTGAGTGAGTGTAAGAGAGTGAGCGAGTGTTTGAGTGAGTATGTGTGTGTGTGCAAGAAAGTGAGTGAGTGTGTGAGTGAGTGAGTGTGTGTGTGTGAGAGAGTGTATGTGTGAGAGAGTGAGTGTGTGGTGGGAGAGTGAGTGTGTGTGTGAGTGTGTGTGTGAGAAAGTAAGTGTGTGCATGAGTGAGTGAGTGTGGTGTGAGTGTGTGTGTGTGTGAGAAAGTGATTGTGTGAGTGAATGTGTGTGTGAGAGTGCGGTGAATGTGAGAGAGTGAATGAGTGTGAGAGAATGAGGTGAGTGTCAGTGATTGTGCATGTGTGTGCATGTGTGTGAGAGTGAGTGCATGTGAGGGAGTGAGTGTGAGTGAGCAAGTGTGTGAGTGAGTGTGTGTGAATGTGTGTGTGTGTGTGTGTGAGAAAGTGAGTGAGTGGTGTGAGTGAGTAGTGTGTGTGGGGGGAGAGTGTGTGTGTGAGTGTGTGTGAGAGTGAGTGAGTTTGAGTGAGTGAATGAGTGTGTGAGTGAGTGACTGTGTGTGTGTGTGTGTGTGGGAGTGAGTATGTGTGAGAGAGAGTGAGTGTGAGAGAGTGAGTGTGTGTGTGTGTGTGTGAGAGAGTGAGTGAGAGAGTGAGTGTGTGTGAGTGTGTGTGGGAGAGTGAGTGTGTGTGTGAGTGAGTGTGTGTGTGTGTGAGTGAGTGTGAGAGAGTGAGTGTGTGAATGAGTGTGTGTGTGTGTGAGAGTGTGTGTGAGTGAGAGAGTGAGTGAGTGTGTGCGTGTGAGTGTGTGTGTGAGTGTGTGTGGGAGAGTGAGTCTGTGTGTGAGTGTGTGTGTGTGTGAGAGTGAGTGAGTGTGTGAGTGAGTGTGTGTGTGTGGGAGTGAATGTGTGTGTGACAGAGAGTGTGTGTGTGAGTGAGTGTGTGAGTGTGTGTGTGTGAGAGAGTGAGTGAGTGAGAGAGTGAGTGAGTGTGTGGGAGAGTGTGTGTGTGTGTGTGAGAGAAAGTGAGTGTGTGCGTGAGTGAGTGAGTGAATGTGTGTGAGAGTGAGTGAGTGTGTGAGTGAGTGTGTGTGAGTGAGTGTGTGTGTGAGAGTGAGTGCATGTGAGGGAGTGAGTGAGTGTAAGAGAGTGAGCGAGTGTTTGAGTGAGTATGTGTGTGTGTGCAAGAAAGTGAGTGAGTGTGTGAGTGAGTGAGTGTGTGTGTGTGAGAGAGTGTATGTGTGAGAGAGTGAGTGTGTGTGGGAGAGTGAGTGTGTGTGTGAGTGTGTGTGTGAGAAAGTAAGTGTGTGCATGAGTGAGTGAGTGTGTGTGAGTGTGTGTGTGTGAGAAAGTGATTGTGTGAGTGAGTGTGTGTGTGAGAGTGCGTGAATGTGAGAGAGTGAATGAGTGTGAGAGAATGAGTGAGTGTCAGTGATTGTGCGTGTGTGTGCATGTGTGTGAGAGTGAGTGCATGTGAGGGAGTGAGTGTGAGTGAGCGAGTGTGTGAGTGAGTGTGTGTGAATGTGTGTGTGTGTGTGTGAGAAAGTGAGTGAGTGTGTGAGTGAGTAGTGTGTGTGTGGGGGGAGAGTGTGTGTGTGAGTGTGTGTGAGAGTGAGTGAGTTTGAGTGAGTGAATGAGTGTGTGAGTGAGTGTGTGTGTGATAGAGAGAGTCTGTGTGTGAGAGAGTGAGTGGGTGAGTGAGAGAGTGAGTGAGTGTGTGTGGGAGAGTGTGTGTGTGTGTGTGAGTGTGTGTGTGAGAAAGTGAGTGTGTGCGTGAGTGAGTGAGTGAGTGAATGAGTGTGTGAGTGAGTGTGTGTGTGTGAGAGAGTGTGTGTGTGAGAAAGTGAGTGTGTGCGTGAGAGAGTGAGTGAGTGTGTGTGTGAGAGAGTGAATGAGTGTGTGAGTGAGTGTGTGTGTGTGAGAGAGTGTGTGTGTGAGAAAGTGAGTGTGTGCATGAGAGAGTGAGTGTGTGCGTGAGAGAGTGTGTGAGAGAGTGAGTGACAGAGTGAGTATGTGAGAGAGAGTGTGTGTGTGAGAGAGTGAGTGAGTGAATGAGAGAGTGAGTGAGTGTGTGTGGGAAAGTGAGTGTGTGAGTGAGTGTGTGTGTGTGACAGTGAGTGTGAGAGTGAGTGAGTGTGTGAGTGTGTGCGTGTGTGAAAAAGTGAGTGTGTGTGTGAGTGAGTGACTGAGTGTGAGTATGTGTGTGTGTGTGAGAAAGTGAGTGTGTGTGTGAGTGAGTGTATGTGTGTGTGTGTGTGCGGGAGTGAGTGTGTTTGTGAGTGAGTGAGCGTGAGAGAGTGAGTGTGTGTGAGTGTGTGTGATTGTGTGTGTGTGTGAATGAGTGAGGGAGTGTGTGTGTGTGTGGGAGAATGTGTGTGTGTGAGAGAGTGAGTGTGTGAGTGTGTGTGTGTGTGTGTGAAAAAGTGAGTGTGTGTGAGTGTGTGTGTGAGAGTGAGTGCGTGAATGTGAGAGAGTGAATGAGTGTGAGTGAGTAAGTGTCAGTGAGTGTGCGTGTGTGTGCATGTGTGTGAGAGTGAGTGCATGTGAGAGAGTGAGTGTGAGTGAGCGAGTGTGTGTGAGTGTGTGTGAATGTGTTTGTGTGTGTGTGAGAAAGTGAGTGAGTGTGTGAGTGAGTGTGTGAGTGTGTGTGAGTGTATGCGTGTGTGAGAAAGTGAGTGTGTGTGAGTGAGTGTGTGTGTGTGTGTGGGAGTGAGTATGTGTGAGAGAGAGAGTGTGAGAGAGTGAGTGTGTGTGTGTGTGTGAGAGAGTGAGTGTGTGTGTGAGTGTGTGTGTGTGTGAGAGTGAGTGAGTGTGTGAGTGAGTGTGTGTGTGTGGGAGTGAATGTGTGTGTGACAGAGAGTGTGTGTGTGAGTGAGTGTGTGAGTGTGTGTGTGTGAGAGAGTGAGCGAGTGAGTGAGAGTGAGTGAGTGTGTGGGAGAGTGTGTGTGTGTGTGTGTGTGAGAAAGTGAGTGTGTGCGTGAGTGAGTGAGTGAATGTGTGTGAGAGTGAGTGAGTGTGTGAGTGAGTGTGTGTGAGTGAGTGTGTGTGTGAGAGTGAGTGCATGTGAGAGAGTGAGTGAGTGTAAGAGAGTGAGCGAGTGTTTGAGTGAGTATGTGTGTGTGTGCAAGAAAGTGAGTGAGTGTGTGAGTGAGTGAGTGTGTGTGTGTGAGAGAGTGTATGTGTGAGAGAGTGAGTGTGTGTGGGAGAGTGAGTGTGTGTGTGAGTGTGTGTGTGAGAAAGTAAGTGTGTGCATGAGTGAGTGAGTGTGTGTGAGTGTGTGTGTGTGAGAAAGTGATTGTGTGAGTGAGTGTGTGTGTGAGAGTGCGTGAATGTGAGAGAGTGAATGAGTGTGAGAGAGTGAGTGAGTGTCAGTGATTGTGCGTGTGTGTGCATGTGTGTGAGAGTGAGTGCATGTGAGGGAGTGAGTGTGAGTGAGCGAGTGTGTGAGTGAGTGTGTGTGAATGTGTGTGTGTGTGTGTGAGAAAGTGAGTGAGTGTGTGAGTGAGTAGTGTGTGTGTGGGGGGAGAGTGTGTGTGTGAGTGTGTGTGAGAGTGAGTGAGTTTGAGTGAGTGAATGAGTGTGTGAGTGAGTGTGTGTGTGATAGAGAGAGTCTGTGTGTGAGAGAGTGAGTGGGTGAGTGAGAGAGTGAGTGAGTGTGTGTGGGAGAGTGTGTGTGTGTGTGTGAGTGTGTGTGTGAGAAAGTGAGTGTGTGCGTGAGTGAGTGAGTGAGTGAATGAGTGTGTGAGTGAGTGTGTGTGTGTGAGAGAGTGTGTGTGTGTGAGAAAGTGAGTGTGTGCGTGAGAAAGTGAGTGAGTGTGTGTGTGAGAGAGTGAATGAGTGTGTGAGTGAGTGTGTGTGTGTGAGAGAGTGTGTGTGTGAGAAAGTGAGTGTGTGCATGAGAGAGTGAGTGTGTGCGTGAGAGAGTGTGTGAGAGAGTGAGTGACAGAGTGAGTATGTGAGAGAGAGTGTGTGTGTGAGAGAGTGAGTGAGTGAATGAGAGAGTGAGTGAGTGTGTGTGGGAAAGTGAGTGTGTGAGTGAGTGTGTGTGTGTGACAGTGAGTGTGAGAGTGAGTGAGTGTGTGAGTGTGTGCGTGTGTGAAAAAGTGAGTGTGTGTGTGAGTGAGTGACTGAGTGTGAGTATGTGTGTGTGTGTGAGAAAGTGAGTGTGTGTGTGAATGAGTGTATGTGTGTGTGTGTGTGCGGGAGTGAGTGTGTTTGTGAGTGAGTGAGCGTGAGAGAGTGAGTGTGTGTGAGTGTGTGTGATTGTGTGTGTGTGTGAATGAGTGAGGGAGTGTGTGTGTGTGTGGGAGAATGTGTGTGTGTGAGAGAGTGAGTGTGTGAGTGTGTGTGTGTGTGTGAAAAAGTGAGTGTGTGTGAGTGTGTGTGTGAGAGTGAGTGCGTGAATGTGAGAGAGTGAATGAGTGTGAGTGAGTAAGTGTCAGTGAGTGTGCGTGTGTGTGCATGTGTGTGAGAGTGAGTGCATGTGAGAGAGTGAGTGTGAGTGAGCGAGTGTGTGTGAGTGTGTGTGAATGTGTTTGTGTGTGTGTGAGAAAGTGAGTGAGTGTGTGAGTGAGTGTGTGAGTGTGTGTGAGTGTATGCGTGTGTGAGAAAGTGAGTGTGTGTGAGTGAGTGTGTGTGTGTGTGTGGGAGTGAGTATGTGTGAGAGAGAGAGTGTGAGAGAGTGAGTGTGTGTGTGTGTGTGAGAGAGTGAGTGTGTGTGTGAGTGTGTGTGTGTGTGAGAGTGAGTGAGTGTGTGAGTGAGTGTGTGTGTGTGGGAGTGAATGTGTGTGTGACAGAGAGTGTGTGTGTGAGTGAGTGTGTGAGTGTGTGTGTGTGAGAGAGTGAGCGAGTGAGTGAGAGAGTGAGTGAGTGTGTGGGAGAGTGTGTGTGTGTGTGTGTGTGAGAAAGTGAGTGTGTGCGTGAGTGAGTGAGTGAATGTGTGTGAGAGTGAGTGAGTGTGTGAGTGAGTGTGTGTGAGTGAGTGTGTGTGTGAGAGTGAGTGCATGTGAGAGAGTGAGTGAGTGTAAGAGAGTGAGCGAGTGTTTGAGTGAGTATGTGTGTGTGCAAGAAAGTGAGTGAGTGTGTGAGTGAGTGAGTGTGTGTGTGTGAGAGAGTGTATGTGTGCGAGAGTGAGTGTGTGTGGGAGAGTGAGTGTGTGTGTGAGTGTGTGTGTGAGAAAGTAAG
>JANJGN010000006.1:3136073-3138573 GCA_026770705.1 Isurus oxyrinchus | reverse complement strand
GAAAGTGAGTGTGTGAGTGAGTGTGTGTGTGTGACAGTGAGTGTGAGAGTGAGTGAGTGTGTGAGTGTGTGCGTGTGTGAAAAAGTGAGTGTGTGTGTGAGTGAGTGACTGAGTGTGAGTATGTGTGTGTGTGTGAGAAAGTGAGTGTGTGTGTGAATGAGTGTATGTGTGTGTGTGTGTGCGGGAGTGAGTGTGTTTGTGAGTGAGTGAGCGTGAGAGAGTGAGTGTGTGTGAGTGTGTGTGATTGTGTGTGTGTGTGAATGAGTGAGGGAGTGTGTGTGTGTGTGGGAGAATGTGTGTGTGTGAGAGAGTGAGTGTGTGAGTGTGTGTGTGTGTGTGAAAAAGTGAGTGTGTGTGAGTGTGTGTGTGAGAGTGAGTGCGTGAATGTGAGAGAGTGAATGAGTGTGAGTGAGTAAGTGTCAGTGAGTGTGCGTGTGTGTGCATGTGTGTGAGAGTGAGTGCATGTGAGAGAGTGAGTGTGAGTGAGCGAGTGTGTGTGAGTGTGTGTGAATGTGTTTGTGTGTGTGTGAGAAAGTGAGTGAGTGTGTGAGTGAGTGTGTGAGTGTGTGTGAGTGTATGCGTGTGTGAGAAAGTGAGTGTGTGTGAGTGAGTGTGTGTGTGTGTGTGGGAGTGAGTATGTGTGAGAGAGAGAGTGTGAGAGAGTGAGTGTGTGTGTGTGTGTGAGAGAGTGAGTGTGTGTGTGAGTGTGTGTGTGTGTGAGAGTGAGTGAGTGTGTGAGTGAGTGTGTGTGTGTGGGTGTGAATGTGTGTGTGACAGAGAGTGTGTGTGTGAGTGAGTGTGTGAGTGTGTGTGTGTGAGAGAGTGAGCGAGTGAGTGAGAGAGTGAGTGAGTGTGTGGGAGAGTGTGTGTGTGTGTGTGTGTGAGAAAGTGAGTGTGTGCGTGAGTGAGTGAGTGAATGTGTGTGAGAGTGAGTGAGTGTGTGAGTGAGTGTGTGTGAGTGAGTGTGTGTGTGAGAGTGAGTGCATGTGAGAGAGTGAGTGAGTGTAAGAGAGTGAGCGAGTGTTTGAGTGAGTATGTGTGTGTGCAAGAAAGTGAGTGAGTGTGTGAGTGAGTGAGTGTGTGTGTGTGAGAGAGTGTATGTGTGAGAGAGTGAGTGTGTGTGGGAGAGTGAGTGTGTGTGTGAGTGTGTGTGTGAGAAAGTAAGTGTGTGCATGAGTGAGTGAGTGTGTGTGAGTGTGTGTGTGTGAGAAAGTGATTGTGTGAGTGAGTGTGTGTGTGAGAGTGCGTGAATGTGAGAGAGTGAATGAGTGTGAGAGAATGAGTGAGTGTCAGTGATTGTGCGTGTGTGTGCATGTGTGTGAGAGTGAGTGCATGTGAGGGAGTGAGTGTGAGTGAGCAAGTGTGTGAGTGAGTGTGTGTGAATGTGTGTGTGTGTGTGTGAGAAAGTGAGTGAGTGTGTGAGTGAGTAGTGTGTGTGTGGGGGGAGAGTGTGTGTGTGAGTGTGTGTGAGAGTGAGTGTGTGTGTGATAGAGAGAGTGTGTGTGTGAGAGAGTGAGTGGGTGAGTGAGAGAGTGAGTGAGTGTGTGTGGGAGAGTGTGTGTGTGTGTGTGAGTGTGTGTGTGAGAAAGTGAGTGTGTGCGTGAGTGAGTGAGTGAATGAGTGTGTGAGTGAGTGTATGTGTGTGAGAGAGTGTGTGTGTGTGAGAAAGTGAGTGTGTGCGTGAGTGCGTGAGTGAGTGAGTGAGTGAATGAGTGTGTGAGTGAGTGTGTGTGTGTGAGAGAGTATGTGTGTGTGAGAAAGTGAGTGTGTGCGTGAGAGAGTGAGTGAGTGTGTGTGTGAGAGAGTGAATGAGTGTGTGAGTGAGTGTGTGTGTGTGAGAGAGTGTGTGTGTGAGAAAGTGAGTGTGTGCATGAGAGAGTGAGTGTGTGTGTGAGAGAGTGTGTGAGAGAGTGAGTGACAGAGTGAGTATGTGAGAGAGAGTGTGTGTGTGAGAGAGTGAGTGAGTGAATGAGAGAGTGAGTGAGTGTGTGTGGGAAAGTGAGTGTGTGAGTGAGTGTGTGTGTGACAGTGAGTGTGAGAGTGAGTGAGTGTGTGAGTGTGTGTGTGTGTGAAAAAGTGAGTGTGTGAGTGAGTGAGTGAGTGTGAGTATGTGTGTGTGTGTGTGAGAAAGTGAGTGTGAGTGTGAGAGAATGTGTGTGTGTCAGTGTGTGTGTGTGTGTGTAAGAGAGCGTGTGTGAGTGTGTG
Organism: Isurus oxyrinchus; assembly: GCA_026770705.1. Lineage (NCBI taxonomy): Eukaryota > Metazoa > Chordata > Chondrichthyes > Lamniformes > Lamnidae > Isurus > Isurus oxyrinchus. Next base: position 3,136,368 of record JANJGN010000006.1, on the reverse strand, counting down.
TGAGTGTGAAAGAGTGAGTGAGTGTGTGTGTGATAGAGAGAGTGTGTGTGTGAGAGAGTGAGTGGGTGAGTGAGAGAGTGAGTGAGTGTGTGTGGGAGAGTGTGTGTGTGTGTGTGAGTGTGTGTGTGAGAAAGTGAGTGTGTGCGTGAGTGAGTGAGTGAATGAGTGTGTGAGTGAGTGTGTGTGTGTGAGAGAGTGTGTGTGTGTGAGAAAGTGAGTGTGTGCGTGAGTGAGTGAGTGAGTGAGTGAGTGAATGAGTGTGTGAGTGAGTGTGTGTGTGTGAGAGAGTATGTGT
>JANJGN010000006.1:3116073-3121073 GCA_026770705.1 Isurus oxyrinchus | reverse complement strand
ATGAGTGAGGGAGTGTGTGTGTGTGATTGTGTGTGTGTGTGAATGAGTGAGGGAGTGTGTGTGTGTGTGGGAGAATGTGTGTGTGTGAGAGTGAGTGTGTGAGTGTGTGTGTGTGTGTGAGAAAGTGAGTGAGTGTGTGAGTGAGTGTGTGTGTGAGAGAGAGTGCGTGAATGTGAGAGAGTGAATGAGTGTGAGAGTGAGTGAGTGTCACTGAGTGTGTGTGTGTGTGCATGTGTGTGAGAGTGAGTGCATGTGAGAGAGTGAGTGAGTGTGAGTGAGCGAGTGTGTGAGTGAGTGTGTGTGAATGTGTGTGTGTGTGTGAGAAAGTGAGCGAGTGTGTGAGTGAGTAGTGTGTGTCTGGGGGGAGAGAGTGTGTGTGTGTGTGTGTGTGTTTGAGTGAGTGAGTGTGAGAGATTGAGTGTATGTGTGAGTGAGAGTGTGTGTGAGAGAGAGAGTGTGTGTGTGAGAGAATGAGTGGGTGAGTGAGAGAGTGAGTGAGTGTGTGTGGGAGAGTGTGTGTGTGTGAGTGTGTGTGTGAGAAAGTGAGTGTGTGTGTGAGTGAATGAGTGAGTGTGCGAGTCAGTGTGTGTGTATGTGAGAGAGTGTGTGTGTGAGAGAGTGAGTGAGTGTGTGAGTGAGTGTGCGTGTGTGAGAGTGAGTGTGAGAGTGAGTGTGTGAGTGTGTGTATGTGCGTGTGTGAGAAAGTGAGTGTGTGTGAGTGAGTGAGTGTGTGTGTGTGTGTGGGAGTGAGTATGTGTGAGAGAGAGTGAGTGAGAGAGAGTGAGTGTGTGTGTGTGTGTGAGAGAGTGAGTGAGTGAGAGAGTGAGTGTGTGTGTGAGTGTGTGTGGGAGAGTGAGTGTGTGTGTGAGTGAGTGAGTGTGTGTGTGAGTGAGTGTGAGAGAGTGAGTGTGTGAATGAGTGTGTGTGTGTGTGAGAGTGTGTGTGTGAGTGAGAGAGTGAGTGAGTGTGTGTGAGAGTGAGTGTGAGAGAGTGAGTGAGTGTGTGAGTGAGTGTGTGTGAGTGTGTGTGTGTGAGAAAGTGAGTCTGTGAGTGAGTGTGTGTGTGAGAGTGCGTGAATGTGAGAGTGAATGAGTGTGAGAGTGAGTGAGTGTCAGTGAGTGTGCGGGTGTTTGCATGTGTGTGAGAGTGAGTGCATGTGAGAGAGTGAGTGTGAGTGAGCGAGTGTGTGAGTGAGTGTGAGTGAATGTGTATGTGTGTGTGTGTGAGAAAGTGAGTGAGTGTGTGAGTGAGTAGTGCGTGTGGGGGGGAGAGAGTGTGTGTGAGTGTGTGTGTGAGAGTGAGTGAGTTTGAGTGAGTGAGTGAGTGTGTGAGTGAGTGTGTGTGTGAGAGAGAGTGTGTGTGTGAGAGAGTGAGTGGGTGAGTGAGAGAGTGAGTGAGTGTGTGTGGGAGAGTGTGTGTGTGTGTGTGTGAGTGTGTGTGTGAGAAAGTGAGTGTGTGCGTGAGTGAGTGAGTGAGTGAGTGAGTGTGTGAGTGAGTGTGTGTGTGAGAGAGTGTGTGTGTGTGAGAAAGTGAGTGTGTGCGTGAGAGAGTGAGTGAGTGTGTGAGTGAGTGTGTGTGTATGTGAGACAGAGTGTGTTTGTGAGAGAGTGAGTGAGTGAATGAGAGAGTGAGTGAGTGTGTGTGGGAGAGTGAGTGTGTGAGTGAGTGTGTGTGTGAGAGTGAGTGTGAGAGTGAGTGAGTGTGTGAGTGTGTGTGTGTGCGTGTGTGAAAAAGTGAGTGTGTGTGTGAGTGAGTGAGTGTCAGTATGTGTGTGTGTGAGAAAGTGAGTGTGTGTGTGAGTGTATGCGTGTGTGTGTGTGCGGGAGTGAGTGTGAGAGAGTGAGTGAGTGAGCGTGAGAGAGTGAGTGTGTGTGAGTGTGTGTGATTGTGTGTGTGTGAATGAGTGAGGGAGTGTGTGTGTGTGATTGTGTGTGTGTGTGAATGAGTGAGGGAGTGTGTGTGTGTGTGGGAGAATGTGTGTGTGTGAGAGTGAGTGTGTGAGTGTGTGTGTGTGTGTGAGAAAGTGACTGAGTGTGTGAGTGAGTGTGTGTGTGAGAGAGAGTGCGTGAATGTGAGAGAGTGAATGAGTGTGAGAGTGAGTGAGTGTCACTGAGTGTGTGTGTGTGTGCATGTGTGTGAGAGTGAGTGCATGTGAGAGAGTGAGTGAGTGTGAGTGAGCGAGTGTGTGAGTGAGTGTGTGTGAATGTGTGTGTGTGTGTGAGAAAGTGAGCGAGTGTGTGAGTGAGTAGTGTGTGTCTGGGGGGAGAGAGTGTGTGTGTGTGTGTGTGTGTTTGAGTGAGTGAGTGTGAGAGATTGAGTGTATGTGTGAGTGAGAGTGTGTGTGAGAGAGAGAGTGTGTGTGTGAGAGAATGAGTGGGTGAGTGAGAGAGTGAGTGAGTGTGTGTGGGAGAGTGTGTGTGTGTGAGTGTGTGTGTGAGAAAGTGAGTGTGTGTGTGAGTGAATGAGTGAGTGTGCGAGTCAGTGTGTGTGTATGTGAGAGAGTGTGTGTGTGAGAGAGTGAGTGAGTGTGTGAGTGAGTGTGCGTGTGTGAGAGTGAGTGTGAGAGTGAGTGTGTGAGTGTGTGTATGTGCGTGTGTGAGAAAGTGAGTGTGTGTGAGTGAGTGAGTGTGTGTGTGTGTGTGGGAGTGAGTATGTGTGAGAGAGAGTGAGTGAGAGAGAGTGAGTGTGTGTGTGTGTGTGAGAGAGTGAGTGAGTGAGAGAGTGAGTGTGTGTGTGAGTGTGTGTGGGAGAGTGAGTGTGTGTGTGAGTGAGTGAGTGTGTGTGTGAGTGAGTGTGAGAGAGTGAGTGTGTGAATGAGTGTGTGTGTGTGTGAGAGTGTGTGTGTGAGTGAGAGAGTGAGTGAGTGTGTGTGTGTGTGAATGTGTGTGGGAGTGTGAGTCTGTGTGTGAGTGTGTGTGTGTGTGAGAGTGAGTGATTGTGTGTGTGTGTGGGAGTGAATGTGTGTGTGACAGAGAGTGTGTGTGTGAGTGAGTGTGTGAGTGTGTGTGTGTGAGAGAGTGAGTGAGTGAGAGAGTGAGTGAGTGTGTGGGAGAGTGTGTGTGTGTGTGTGAGAAAGTGAGTGTGTGCGTGAGTGAGTAGTGTGTGTGTGGGGGGGGAGTGTGTGTGTGAGTGTGTGTGAGAGTGCGTGAATGTGAGAGAATGAATGAGTGTGAGAGAGTGAGTGAGTGTCAGTGATTGTGCGTGTGTGTGCATGTGTGTGAGAGTGAGTGCTTGTGAGAGAGTGTGTGTGAGTGAGCGAGTGTGTGAGTGAGTGTGAGTAAATGTGTGTGTGTGAGTGTGAGAAAGTGAGTGAGTGTGTGAGTGAGTAGTGTGTGTGTGGGGGGAGAGTGTGTGTGTGAGTGTGTGTGAGAGTGAGTGTGTGTGTGTGTGAGAGAGAGTGAGTGAGTGAGAGAGTGAGTGTGTGTGAGTGTGTGTGATTGTGTGTGATTGTGTGTGTGTGTGTGAATGAGTGAGGGAGTGTGTGTGTGTGATTGTGTGTGTGTGAATGAGTGAGGGAGTGTGTGTGTGTGTGGGAGAATGTGTGTGTGTGAGAGTGGGTGTGTGAGTGTGTGTGTGTGTGTGAGAAAGTGAGTGAGTGTGTGAGTGAGTGTGTGTGTGAGAGAGAGTGCGTGAATGTGAGAGAGTGAATGAGTGTGAGAGTGAGTGAGTGTCACTGAGTGTGTGTGTGTGTGCATGTGTGTGAGAGTGAGTGCATGTGAGAGAGTGAGTGAGTGTGAGTGAGCGAGTGTGTGAGTGAGTGTGTGTGAATGTGTGTGTGTGTGTGAGAAAGTGAGCGAGTGTGTGAGTGAGTAGTGTGTGTCTGGGGGGAGAGAGTGTGTGTGTGTGTGTGTGTGTTTGAGTGAGTGAGTGTGAGAGATTGAGTGTATGTGTGAGTGAGAGTGTGTGTGTGAGAGAGAGAGTGTGTGTGTGAGAGAATGAGTGGGTGAGTGAGAGAGTGAGTGAGTGTGTGTGGGAGAGTGTGTGTGTGTGAGTGTGTGTGTGAGAAAGTGAGTGTGTGTGTGAGTGAATGAGTGAGTGTGCGAGTCAGTGTGTGTGTATGTGAGAGATTGTGTGTGTGAGAGAGTGAGTGAGTGTGTGAGTGAGTGTGTGTGTGTGAGAGTGAGTGTGAGAGTGAGTGTGTGAGTGTGTGTATGTGCGTGTGTGAGAAAGTGAGTGTGTGTGAGTGAGTGAGTGTGTGTGTGTGTGTGGGAGTGAGTATGTGTGAGAGAGAGTGAGTGAGAGAGAGTGAGTGTGTGTGTGAGAGAGTGAGTTTGAGTGAGTGAATGAGTGTGTGAGTGAGTGTGTGTGTGATAGAGAGAGTGTGTGTGTGAGAGAGTGAGTGGGTGAGTGAGAGAGTGAGTGACTGTGTGTGGGAGAGTGTGTGTGTGTGTGTAAGTGTGTGTGTGAGAAAGTGAGTGTGTGCGTGAGTGAGTGAGTGAGTGAGTGAGTGAATGAGTGTGTGAGTGAGTGTGTGTGTGAGAGAGTGTGTGTGAGAAAGTGAGTGTGTGCGTGAGAGAGTGAATGAGTGTGTGAGTGAGTGTGTGTGTGTGAGAGAGTGTGTGTGTGAGAAAGTGAGTGTGTGCATGAGAGAGTGAGTGTGTGCGTGAGAGAGTGTGTGAGAGAGTGAGTGACAGAGTGAGTATGTGAGAGAGAGTGTGTGTCTGAGAGAGTGAGTGAGTGAATGAGAGAGTGAGTGAGTGTGTGTGGGAAAGTGTGTGTGTGAGTGAGTGTGTGTGTGTGACAGTGAGTGTGAGAGTGAGTGAGTGTGTGAGTGTGTGCGTGTGTGAAAAAGTGAGTGTGTGTGTGAGTGAGTGAGTGAGTGTGAGTATGTGTGTGTGTGTGAGAAAGTGAGTGTGAGTGTGAGAGAATGTGTTTGTGTCAGTGTGTGTGTGTAAGAGAGCGTGTGTGAGTGTGTGTGAGTGTGAAAAAGTGAGTGAGTGTGTGTGTGTGAGAAAGTCAGTGAGTGTGTGAGTGAGTGTGTAGAGTGTGTGTGTGTGTGA
>JANJGN010000006.1:3103573-3106073 GCA_026770705.1 Isurus oxyrinchus | reverse complement strand
GTGAGTGTGAGTGTGTGTGTGAGAGTATGTGTGTGTGAGAGAGTGAGTGAGTGAGAGGGTGAGTGAGTGTGTGTGTGTGAGAAAGTCAGTGAGTGTGTGAGTGAGTGTGTAGATTTTGTGTGTGTGTGAGTGTGTGTGTGAGTGAATGTGTGTGTGAGAGAATGAGTGTGTGAGTGACTGTGTGTGAGAGAGAGTGAGTGAGTGTGTAAGTGAGTGTTTGTGTGTGAGAGAAAGTGAGTGTGTGTGTGTGTGAGTGAATGTGTGTGTGAGAGTGAGTGAGTGTGTGTGTATGTGGGAGTGTGTGTGTGAGAGAGAGTGTGTGTGTGTCTGTGTGTGTGTGTGTAAGAGAGTGTGTGTGAGAGTGAGTGTGAGAGAGTAAGTGAATGTGTGTGTGTGAGAAAGTGAGTGCGTGAGTGAGTGTGTAGAGTGTGTGTGTGTGTGAGTGTGTGTGTGAGAGTGAGTGTGTGAGTGAGTGTGTGTGTGTGTGAGAGAAAGTGAGTGAGTGTGTGAGTGTGAGAGAGTGTGTGTGAGAGTGAGTGTGAGAGAGTGAGTGTGTGTGTGTGCGAGAAAGTGAGTGAGTGTGTGAGTGAGTGAGTGTGTGTGTGTGGGGGGGAGTGTGTGTGTGAGTGTGTGTGTGAGAGTGAGTGAGTGTGAGAAAGTCAGTGAGTGTGTGAGTGAATGTGTGTGTGTGTGAGAGAGTGTAAGTGTGAGAGAGTGAGTGTGTGTGGGAGAGTGAGTGTGTGTGTGTGTGCGTGAGAAAGTGAGTGTGTGCGTGAGTGAGTGAGTGTGTGTGAGAGTGAGTGTGAGAGAGTGAGTGAGTGTGTGTGAGTGTGTGTGTGTGAGAAAGTGAGTGTGTGAGTGAGTGTGTGTGTGAGAGTGCATGAATGTGAGAGTGAATGAGTGTGACAGTGAGTGAGTGTCAGTGAGTGTGCGTGTGTGTGCATGTGTGTGAGAGTGAGTGCATGTGAGTGAGTGAGTGTGAGTGAGCGTGTGTGTGAGTGAGTGTGAGTGAATGTGTGTCTGTGTGTGTGTGTGAGAAAGTGAGTGAGTGTGTGAGTGAGTAGTGTGTGTGGGGGGGGAGAGTGTGTGTGAGTGTGTGTGAGAGTGAGTGAGTTTGAGTGAGTGAGTGAGTGTGTGAGTGAGTGTGTGTGTGAGAGAGAGTGTGTGTGTGTGAGAGTGAGTGGGTGAGTGAGAGAGTGAGTGAGTGTGTGTGGGAGAGTGTGTGTGTGTGTGTGAGTGTGTGTGTGAGAAAGTGAGTGTGTGCGTGAGTGAGTGAGTGAGTGAATGAGTGTGTGAGTGAGTGAGTGAGTGTGAGTATGTGTGTGTGTGTGAGAAAGTGAGTGTGTGTGTGAGTGTATGCGTGTGTGTGTGTGCGGGAGTGAGTGTGAGAGAGTGAGTGAGTGAGCTTGAGAGAGTGAGTGTGTGTGAGTGTGTGTGATTGTGTGTGTGTGTGAATGAGTGAGGGAGTGTGTGTGTGTGATTGTGTGTGTGTGTGAATGAGTGAGGGAGTGTGTGTGTGAGTGAGTGTGTGTGTGTGTGAGAGTGTGTGTGAGTGAGAGAGTGAGTGAGTGTGTGTGTGTGAGTGTGTGTGTGAGTATTTGTGGGAAAGTGAGTCTGTGTGTGAGTGTGTTTGTGTGTGAGAGTGAGTGAGTGTGTGAGTGAGTGTGTGTGTGTGGGAGTGAATGTGTGTGTGACAGAGAGTGTGTGTGTGAGTGTGGGAGAGTGTGTGTGTGTATGTGTGTGTGTGTGTGAGAAAGTGAGTGTGTGCGTGAGTGAGTGAGTGAATGTGTGTGAGTGTGTGTGTGTGTGAGAGTGAGTGCATGTGAGAGAGTGAGTGAGTGTAAGAGAGTGAGCGAGTGTTTGAGTGAGTATGTGTGTGTGTGCGAGAAAGTGAGTGAGTGTGTGAGTGAGTGAGTGTGTGTGTGTGGGGGGGAGTGTGTGTGTGAGTGTGTGTGTGAGAGTGAGTGAGTGTGAGAAAGTCAGTGAGTGCGTGAGTGAATGTGTGTGTGTGTGTGAGAGAGTATAAGTGTGAGAGAGTGAGTGTGTGTGGGAGAGTGAGTGTGTGTGAGTGTGTGTGTGAGAAAGTGAGTGTGTGCGTGAGTGAGTGAGTGTGTGTGAGAGTGAGTGTGAGAGAGTGAGTGAGTGTGTGAGTGAGTGTGTGTGAGTGTGTGTGTGTGAGAAAGTGAGTCTGTGAGTGAGTGTGTGTGTGAGAGTGCGTGAATGTGAGAGTGAATGAGTGTGAGAGTGAGTGAGTGTCAGTGAGTGTGCGTGTGTGTGCATGTGTGTGAGAGTGAGTGCATGTGAGAGAGTGAGTGTGAGTGAGCGAGTGTGTGAGTGAGTGTGAGTAAATGTGTGTGTGTGAGTGTGAGAAAGTGAGTGAGTGTGTGAGTGAGTAGTGTGTGTGGGGGGGAGAGAGTGTGTGTGAGTGTGTGTGTGAGAGTGAGTGAGTTTGAGTGAGTGAGTGAGTGTGTGAGTGAGTGTGTGTGTGAGAGAGTGTGTG